>VZTT01027460.1:0-14655 GCA_013400855.1 Buphagus erythrorhynchus | reverse complement strand
GATGGAGAGGGGATGGACGGAGCGGGGATGGATGGAGAGGGGATGGACGGAGCGGGGACGGACGCAGCGGGGATGGATGGAGAGCCGTAGCCGGGCTCAGAGCACCCTCTGCCGCCCGACGAGGCGAGCCGGCCGCCCGTGCGGGCTCCCAGCATTTCCCTGCGCGGGGAGAAAACAGATCCGGCTCCTTCCTAATGAAATACCAGCAATTACAGAGCGTTTCCCAGCCGAGGGTTTCTATGCCCGCTCTCAGCGGGAATTCAGCTGAGGCACGGATGGGATGCAGTCGGTGTTAATCCCCTCTGACAGGTGAAGGCACGGGAAAACAAGGAGCAGCTGCCTGCACGATTCTCACCTCTTTATACGATTTTTCCCAGGAGTCATTATTGCCTTCTCGCTCACCCCCCAGGGCAGGGAGAGCCCAGCTCTGACCTCTTTTCTCGCCCCCACCCGGCTCCACAGTGCCCCGGCTCTCTGTCATTAAACTCCTGCTGAGTGTTCAACTACTTTGTCAACACTTTGATTTCTTTTTTTCCTCTCAGCTTCTCACGCTTCCTCATCCCACTCCCTTTCCAGATCCAGCCACAAAATACAACCAGAGTGCTCGCTAGATATAAGGGGAAAAAGGCCCAGGAGTTTTCCTTGAAAACTCTCCGTAGCATCCCCATCCTCAGAGGGAGCATCCCCCGGCAGTTCCCATGTGCAGGATGAAACATCCGAGAGGCTCCTTGTTAGACAATTATAAAATGATTCCATTTTACACCTTTAAGCAGCTTTGAGTGACACACTCCCCAGTTCTGCAAAATCAGCTTTTGTCAGGATCGGGGATACAGGAGATCCCTGTATCTGTGACAGGTGGGTCACAGAGTCACCCTCACTTGTGTGTATCAAAAACGTGCATCTTTCATACATATAAAGCAGACTTTTATAAATATCTCTCACTGTATGCATGTATTTATACACAAATATATATAAAATATACATGCAGATACACAGGCAGTGACCTGGTATGTATCTGTCCATAAATTAGGTAGACTGGGAGCAGGGGCAGCCCAAACCTCCTGACTTTCCTCCCACAAAGCAACTTCGTAGACTCACAGAAGAATCCATCCAAGCCTATAAACCCTCCAAGACAGCACTTCCCACCTCAAGAATGTGATGTTGGCAATGGGGGGTTGAGCCCTCATCTTCTCCACGGCCACTGCTGACCACACTCACCCTTCCCTGCTCCCTGACTGCTTCTGTTGCCAAGGAGATGGGGATGCTCACACAGACCTGCTTTGTGTTGTGTAGGTACCAGATTAGCTATTTTTAGGGTATTTATTTATTTATTAAATTTATGGGCAGCACCAGGCACATTCCCACAGTTTGAATGTGCTCAGAGCTGCCAGCTCACCCTGCCTGCACTGCCTCACACCTCGGCTGGCCAGGTCTCTCATTTCCTCCTTCCCTGCTGTCAGCTCCTGCCCTCACCCTGCTCACTTGAGCTCCTGGCCATTTTTCCATCAGGGAACTGAGTTCTGGGGAGTTTTTCTGGGCTCAAGTTGCAGGGACAGGAGGGACAGGCCTCCCCTGGATTTGGGAGGAGAGGGCTGGATGGGAATGGTGCCCATCTCCACTGCACACTCTGCTCCACCAGCACAGCTGGTTTGGAGTTGTGCTCTAAATGGAGACCTTGAAATATCTGTATTAAGAATAAGCAAATATACAAAATATATTCCCACCACTCGAGTAGGAGTAAGTAGGAAAAGTAGGAATTTGCACCACGCAAGTAGAATGGAAAGGACAAACAAAAACTACTGTAGGAAGGAAACCCTCCCACAAGTTAAGATCACACATCACTGCTGTGCATCAGCGTGGAAAGTCAGAATGTCATTTTCTTTAAGGAACTTAACTCTTATTTCTCAAATATAAATGATCAATCCCACCAATTCCACCTCAAGGTGAAGGGCCTTACCTGTAACTTACCCAGCTTTTACCCCTGTCCCTCTCGAAGTGGAGCAAAAGAGCTGAACAGTGACACACTCAACACGACATGAGGATTTTCATTTTCACTGAGAGAGGCTGTGCCTAAACATCAGCACGTTGCTCTCCTGGGAAATTAGATATATTGTTCTTCATATTCCAATCTGCCATAATTGGGCAACTCTCCAACGTGTTTGCTTGAAATTAAAGCACCAAATGCATCACAGCAAACTAGAAAGCACTTGCAACTTTTTTTTTTTTTTTTGGCAACTTGATTTTGTTATTGGATTGAAAAAGTACATAAGTGCTCAAGTTAAACCATGCAGTACTTTCACAGAGCAGTAAAAGCCAGATTTGTTATGCATTTATTCAGCACTTTCACAGCAGTATGGTACCATATCACAGCCCAAATGCTGTTCGTGTTGTTTGTACAAGTCCTCTGTTAACTTCGGAACAGGGAAACTCCCAGGAGGAAACCAAACAGGGTGCAACCCAGCTGCTTCCAGAGAGTAACAGTAAATAAGCAGAGCAGGAAAACAAAGGGAAAATAAACTGTTTCACAGGAAAGTTCTTTCTGAAGGGGCAGAACAAAGAAAGATCAGGCAGGGGCTATTAGGCCTCCCTGCAATGTGCCCAGAGCTCCCCTGGCCTTTGTACATCTGCAGCAGCACTGAGCAGGTTTCTCTCAGCTGGCACAGGAAAACATGACTGAATTCCTAAAAGCAAGTTTTAAAGAATGCATTCCCTTTCTCTCTATGGCATCTAATAACAACATACAAAATGAAGGAACTCTGGCTTGTCCTGGCTGGGCTCTGGCACAACCATTCCCAGGACTCCAGTGGAAGAAGGGAGAGTGCAGGGTTTGGCCACAGCAGATCTGGGCTGTTAAAATGCAGTTTTAATACTCCCAGTTGTCATCCTGTAGGATATCCTAACTGGAGGAAGCTTTGGGCAAATAAAAGGCAGGTCAGTCATGGCAGAGCAGCCCTTAAGGTGCTGCCCTCCCTATTCATCCCTCCAACAAACACCTCCCAGATTCACCAGCCTGGCACCTTCCACAGACAGGGAAATGTCACTTGCTAAAAAACCTCCCCAGATACTGAGGAGCAATCCTTGCCATGGGACTGCTCACATGGCATTCCCAAAAATCTAAAGATTGGGATCAACCCATACTACCTAAAAACTTTCCTCCTGGCACTTCACAACACATTTTAGCACATCAGGTTGGCCTGTCCTTGCCCAAAGTCCTGCTGTGCAAAATCCTGGCACAAGCACTGGAAGTCTTTGAAGAAGGAACCCTGCACACCCAAGCACAGGGCTCTGCACACTCACCTGGGCAGGTGGATCCACACTCCCACACTGCAGGGAAATGTCACTCCTGAAAGTGCCACCACCCCAGCCCAGCTGCCACCCGCCCTCACTTACCCCAAAGGTCAAGACTCTTCTCTGCAGATGGACAAACAGTTGTAAACCTAAGAAAATGGTTAAAATTATCACTGGAGATCGTTTAAATTTGTAATTTAGACAATCTCAGAAATGTGATTCTTGAATCACAGGGAAATCTCCAATAAAATCTTAATTACTGTGAAATTGGTGTTATTTATCATGCATGCATCTTTCACTATATATTAAAAGGTTTCCTGAAAACATATCTATTTAATTATAAATCTGTGAAATAAGAAAAACAGGCTGAATTCAGAGTACCTTGTTCTATCCTACTTGTTCTGATCAATTTTTCTGCTGGGAAAAGAATGGTATCAACAGTTCAGCAACATTACAGTTATGCAGTGCCCTATCAAAGATGTTAAAAAAATAGAGAGACATCAAGACTTCAGTAAAACAGGGCAGAGAGCCCATTACAAATCAGACTCACAGACAAGAGAGAAGGAACCTGTCCCTGACATGGAGTTGAAAAAGTGTGATAAAATAAAGGTGCACTAAACCCTCAGACACACATATATGTATATATGTATAGAACATCCCAGCTGTGGCAAACTTCAGTTTTGGGGGTGCTTACAACAAAGGTGCATCAGTCTTGGTACAGAGACCCAAGGAAAAGGGCAGTAAATTCTCTTCCATGTTCACCCTCAGTTTCTGGTGGAGCTGCACAAGCTTTGGGGCCAGGAAAGAATAATAATTTCTCTCTCTACAGGTTCCTAACACAGGAGTGCTGCTGTACACAGGTACTGCCCTGTAAATGCCACCCCTCCTCAGCTGTGACTTTGAAATGTCAAATTTCAAACCAACAACAAATGAACAAAAGTCTTTAACTGCTGTGCCATGAGAAGTCCTCACAAGCTGCCAGTGTACTGACAATAATGTGCCAATGCCCCAGTCCAAAACTCCATGAATTTGAACTACTGGAGGGAGGTGGATGCTTTTCTCACTAACAGGAACATTTATCTTTTAGCTGAGAAAAAAAATTATATGGAGTGAAGGGCTGCCTGTGCACTTAAAACCAATGTCATTTAAAACAAAACCAAGGGTTCTGCTCTTACAGGAGATCTCTCCCTCCTCCCTTGGCCCCTCTAGAATCTTTCTAAGCTACGACTGAGCAGGGAGAGCAAAGTACAGCACACCATGCCATGAGTTTAATTTTTCAGTTTCTTCCCCACTTACCTGCCACAGCTTTGCAGACACTGTGCCCAGTCACTGCCTGGCCAGTTGTGATTAACAATTACAACCAGGGCTGCTCTGACAGTGTTTTGGCCCAAAGTCAAAGGTGTTGCTTTCCACTTAATAACATGACACAATTTAAAGACTGTTTGGAGTTTACAGACAAAGAGTCTCGGGGTCAGTGTCACACACTGTCAGGTGTCAGGTGAGCACATCCCTTTAGGAGCTGATCCTCTTTTTCACAGACACTGATCTCCCACGGGCCTGCTGCCAGTGCCTGTTCCACAGCAGGGCTCGGGCAGCAGCCTCTGGACAGATTTATCTGTATGCAAGGAATTATCATCAAATTAATGTACTAGCAGGATTAGGCCCTCAAAATTATTATGTTAAATGGCCCACGAGAGGAGGAATTACAAAAAAATACAACCCAAAAGATAAATATTCAGTATAGAACAGAGATGCTCCTCAGATTTTCACATTGATAATTAGAAGTGGCCCTGATTATTTTCTTTTATAATTGTGCTCCAAATTGTGTTTTATGTCCTACCTTCTTCTGCAAACCACTTTAGCTGTGTTTGAGAGCAGGCTGCCCTCAAGGAGAGGCTGTTTTATTAAACCTTCACTAGACAAACACAAAATATTTCAGATGTTTCAGACACCTTTCCCTGCTTAAAAACCAACCAAACCAAACCCAGTCTCCTGATGCCACTCCAAGACCCTTAAGACAACAATCAAATGCCAAGAGTCATGAAATCATATATCTCCAAAACACTGATAAAACAAAATAGTATAAAAACATCCCAAAGTGCATCTTTAGCAAACAGCATCCCCTCAGGTAGACTCATTTTTTACTGTACCAAGAAAAATAAATCCAAGTGGAGAAAAGATTTAGAGAGAAAAATACATTAGCAAATACAGATAAATTTGTTTTTAATAAAGGAGTTAATTTTCTTTCAATCCTATATAAAACAATAGCAATTAAAAACTTCATTTTTGAAAGTAAAATATTTACATATGAACAAGTAACTGTGCAAAATTTACATGAAAAAAAAATGGAAAGACAGGATTTCCTAAAAGACAAAATAAAAGGGGTGTAACAGTTGTCAGGTGTTGATAAAAATACTGATCAGCATTCAGTTTACACGCAAGAGAGTTAAATTCTACCATGAGAGTTCACACAAAGAAAGCCAAAGTATTTACAGTCATAAAAGTACTATCAATAGACAATTTAATACAATAACCTCTGAAAATATAAAGAACCAATTAGTATATTTGTAATAAAAAAATAGGTACAAAGAAGGGACTTTGCTCTGGACATCTTTAAAGTAGGCCCACAGCTTGCATACAGTCTTTTAGCAAAATAATTATAGTTTACATAGCCATTTTTATGTTATGTGCCAAAAATTATGTACAATTACTGACAAAATACACCAACCATTTTTCAACACTTGATTCACACTGAGAAACAGTCTTTTGATGATTCCTCTCAACTTTTGATTTTATTTAATCTAAGCTTTCACTTTAGCTAAAAAACACAGTGCAAGTAAAATATATTTATGCTGAAAAGGTTTCTCTTTTTTTCCTTTTTTTCCTTTTTTAACTTTACAGCTTTACAAACTATAGCAAATAAAATGCATTTTTACAGATGCTGCTAAAACATTCAGAAGTAACCCTCCTTTATGGGATTTCAGGGCCTCTAATAAGCAATAATGTGATTAAAATTGAGGTTATGTTTAAAATTAACTGTATATCCCTCTAGATTTTGAGCATTTGGGGGGAAGATAAATATTCTTTAAAAATCAGTTTGCTTTGCTAACTGACTGTTTAAAAAAAAAGCTAAATGAAATGAGGTCATCTGCTGTAGACATATGCCTATGTAATGGATTTAGTTGAATAAAACTGAACTAAAATGAACAATTAATGTCGAAACTGCTACAGGGCTGACAAAGGGTAGCTAGTTATTTGCTAAACGATTCCATCAGTCTTTATATATGGCTTGTTTGGCAAGAAGGCCACTCAATCAAGAGATGAGTTAAAATTTAATTGTCCTTTTATAGTATCCACAGGCCTTGTAAGTATCCTCACTGTTACAGAAATGTATTTCTCTTATACTGAAGAGTTTATTTATAAACAGGAATATAAAACTGTTCCATGTAAAGAGGTGGTTGTTTTTTAAACAATATCCCATTCGCTTGTTACAAAAAGGCGTAATTTGCAAATATATTAAAAAATGTCCTCAGGCGTCTCTCCGTCAAAAATACCTTGATCTTTTCCATTTTACTTAAGGAATGCTTTGTATAGCAATAGTGAATGGCTTGTCTCTCGCTCATTTTCTAAACAAAATATGAGGTCCCTGAGGTTCACCCGCGTTATCCTTTGTCGCGTAAACTGTCTGGTTGTTCCAACTCCAGAGCTGCCTGGGACTGCTGCACTCGAACCAGATCCCTGCAAAGCACAAGAACAGCTCCATCAGTCCATGCCTGGAAGCATTCCAAAACTTTTCAGAGAAAATGTGTGACCTAAAAACTCTACATAGTCAGGAAGGTGTATGCTACCAGATTAGAGATTCCCTTCCTAATTCTGATTTATTAACAACAGTTGAACAATCAGAAGTTTTCAGTGGCATTCAATACAGACAAAAAAGCCCCAAATCACTGCCTGTATTTTTAGGAAGGTGCTAAGGACAGGCAATCCCAACAACCAAACCAAACAGAAAGGACAAGATTCTTCACAATTCCAGCATACAGATGCCCAGGGCAGCCCTGGAGCTGTGGATGACCTGGGGAGCAGTCCTGAGGCCTTGAATCATGGCCTAGATCCCCCTGATCTCCATGGCAGGGTGCTCTCCTGGTGTCAACAGCTGTAACCAAGCTCAGGACTATATCTAGGAGCTTTCCTAGACACAGTCACACATTCTCTAATGACCTCTGAATGCTTCTCCATCTCTCAGCATCACTCATCCCTCTGGTACACACTGGGAGTTTCCCGAAGTGGCAGGATAAACAAGCAGCATATTATTATATCTATCACTTAAAAAAAAAAAAGAAGGAAAAAGCAAAAAGCAGAAGGGCGGGGAAGGAGCTGCAGCAGCGCGCAGTGCCCGGCAGATGGCGCGCGTGGAGCGGAGTCCAGGCTGTTCCTCGCTTTCAGCCGGGAATCTTTCTTTGCTCACAGGTGATTCACCTGAATCAGGAATTCTTCTGCAAAAAGGTTCTATTTCGCTGGCTCAGATACGCATTCATTTTCCCTTCAATTTAATTTACTACCAGAATGTTTTATTTTCTTTTTTTAATACAATTTTTATATTTCACGACAGCAAACACACTCCAGTAGTGAATAAAGACTTATGTGCCCGTAAGTTCGGAGAATTTTCAAGGATTTTTCTTAATAAAAACGCCTCAGACTTGAAAAAAGCCCAAATTTAGAGTGGGGCACAAGCCATGTGAATAAGCTGCTGAGGCTCCCACTAACTTGTGAAAATAATGTATTTAATCAATGAACATTATTGATGATCAAACCAACCTCAACCTGCACTGGAAATGTTCATGCTGGGTTAGCAGAACTCTGTTCAGTGCAGGTGAACTTGCTTCACCACAGTGCTAGCAGTAAAGTCAGATTTTTGATCCTCAAGCATTCTGTTGACCCAGCAGACACCAAATCACTAAAATCCTGTAGTTAGGGCTGCTCAAAGGCTGGATTTTCAAATGGTATTTCAAGGCACTTTGACAATTTGGCCATCTAATTTTCACCAGCTTCAGTGGAAATTAGAAGATGCAGGAAAGTATTGGATGCTAACTAAATTTTCTCACATATATATAATTGCTAGACAACAGAAAGGATGGCTGGAAGGGGTTTTATTCTTGGATTTTAAATATTCTTTAGTGAAAGCTCAAGCCTGAGCTTTATTATGCAGACCATAATACTTGAAATGCAAAGGTAAAATTTCAGGAGTCTTTAAAGACAGAATTATGCATTGAATAAGTTAAGAAGCTTTTTGGTAACTTTCAGTAAAATCACATGGACATAAAACTCTCAAACTGCCAGCAACCTGTTTTGTTGAATTTGGAAACAAAGCAATGCAATTACTACTTAGAAGTGATTTTACATGTAATTAAGAGTCAGCATTTGTAGACATCAAAAGCTTCCATTTACAAAACTGTGTCTAAGTAACAGCAAACCTTATTTTCCACACTTCTTGTAATATGCCTTAACCACAAACTGCATACAAATGGTGACAAGTGGAGCCCAATTTAAAAATGTCAAGTGACACAGCAGCAAAAGCACAGCTGTGAGTATCAGATCAAAGGCAGCTGCTTCTTAATTAAACAGACAAAAAGATTAGATTTCCAGGGAACCTGCAGTTAATTGGTTAACCAGTGATTAATCCAAGATAACTAAATTAGTCAGATTTAGATGAAATACAAACAAATGTTCACAGGAGATGCAAAAAACATCCCATAACCTAAGTGACATTAACAGACCATTAAGGTGGCACAGCTGAGCATGCAGGAGTAAGCAACACCAACATTAACTCTGCATGAGGTACTTCAGCATATTCCTCTGAGACAACTTCATTTGTGTACACATCTATCTTTGCAAAGTGCCCCATTCTGCAATTTTCATAATTTTAAACCACATCTATAAACCCTTAATAGAGTAATTTGTCAGCTTATATAAAAACAAGTCTTATTCTCAGTAGCAGACATTTTAGTAAATTTCAAAACTTAAAACTGTTTTAAAAGATGCTCAAGAGGCTTGATTTTTTATAAACAAAAATAACATTTGCTAGTATTCAGATTTTTCTCTACCATTTTATATCAAGCACATGTAAATTATTGCTTCCAGCAATTCAGTATAAACCAAGGTGAACTCTTTTGAGGCTTTTCTACAGTATAAATGCTTTAGGACTGAAAATTCAGAATGATCCAGGAGTAGTAAACAGGATTATTAAACTATTACTATTCTGTCACTTGCTACCAGATATAAAACCCCACGGGGAAAAAACCTCAAATTACAAACAGAACTTTTGGTCCAATAAATGACAATTTTCAAGAATATTTTGCTCTTTTTAAACATTAGAGAAATCCCACATTAAATGTCTCCTGCAGAAAGCAATTTTATGCATTTCTTGTTTATTAACTTGTTTAGAAATACAGCAGATAATCATCTACCAGGAATGTAAATTAAATGAATCTGAAACTGAGCATTCCCATACCTAGTCTGCAGAGAATTTTTTAAAAGGCAGATTCAACAGCAGGATACACAGAGGATGTGCAAGAACATTGTGATCAGATGGAACTGGTCAAGTTGATCTGCTGTGGAGACACTACATCTAAGGCCAATCAACTGCTGAAGAGAGAAATTAGGCAAGTTCCTGTAACTTGAAGCTCCTGCTGTCAAATTCAGCAGTGACTGAATTCTACCACCCCACCTACCTCAGCACTACTCTGCACTTCAAGCTAGATTGGTTACAACCACAAAAATCTCCTTGCAAAACTATGGGGGTCCAAAAAGCTGAGATTGGTTAGATCAGAGATGTTTTTTCTAACATCCCTCCAGTTCCATGAATCAGGGAATGACCTGTGCCACTACAGGTGCTAAAAACTGATCCTGGCCTTGGAGTGAGCAAATCTGAACACAAAACACTTCTGCTGCACCACAAACTGGGGAAAAGCTCTGAACACAAAGGTTTGCACAGAGGCTAAGGCAGCAATACCAAAGGTGACAATTATACTGTACCTCTGTCCCTGATCCAGATCCTGGTGAGTCTACTTTCCTTTTCTTCCTGGGGCCGATGGCAGCTAACGCAGTCAGGTTGGCATCCCTCTGTCTCATTTGTGCTAGCTCTTGCTGCTGCATCTGTGTGTGCCAGAACAAGGATGGGTCATTATTTCTCTTTCAACTTTCAAAATAAAAGTTGATGTTAAGCTCAGCACTCACCTCCTTGGCCTTCTGTTTCAACCTAAGCTGTTCTGGATCTTCTTGTCGAGATCGAGACTGTGTTGATAAAGGACGAGCAGGAGGTGGTTGGAGGAAAAGAAAGAAAAATTAATTCAGTTACAAAAGCAGTTAAAGATTACATATGAAAGTTTTTCTAAATTTCAGAAGGAAGTGGGGAATACCTATCACTCCTACAGAGGGCAACAGTGGTAAACAACTTTTAGAAATTAGAAGTTTTCCTTAACATACCTATTTTCGAAAAAGGCATCCTATTTTTCTGCTTTGTTAAAGATAGCAAAGGAGTAGCCAGGCAATTATGCCTTAAATGCAACCATTGCACGACACAAATTACACAGATCTGTTCGCTGAATTACACACTTTGCATATGAACAAAGGAATCAGACCTGTACTTTTTGGAACAATTCCTCCCCTGGCTGGGTAACCAGGCACTTAGAGCAAATCTTTCTGCTACACCTACACACACAGGTCAGGCTGCAGGCTGAACAAAGTGCACCTGAGTGACCCAAGACCATTTACATCAGCAACTGCCCATTTCACTGGGCACCTGCAATTCCTTGTATGTGTCATACTTTAAGAATAATGAAATAATTTAGATAAGACCTTTAAGACCATCAAGCCCACCTGTTTCCCCAGCACTGCCATGCCCCCAAGTGCCACATCTACACAGTACTGCCAAGGATGGTGACTCAACCACTGCCCTGGGCAGCCTGTTCCAGGGCTTGACAACCCTTCCAGTGATGAAATTGTTCTCTATATTCAATCTAAACCTTCCCTGACGCAACTTGAGGCCATTTCCTCTCATCCTATCAAATCCTGAGTGTTGTTAATCCCTTACATTCTTCAGGCCAACAACAAAATAAATTTGGATTCTGACATTGCCAACTCATGCTGGATCACAAAACTAACAGAAAACATGGGTTGTTTTGTGCATTATTTCTAGGGTGCTCTTATCTAACCATATTCATTCTATATTCACTGAGTAAAACCTCAGTTTAATATTCACATTCATGTTTACATCAACTGCTTCCTATTCATTGTACTTCTCCAATTTGTAAAAATCTTTCTGAATTCTATTTCTAGACTCCAAAATACCTGTAACTTCTCTATTACATTTAAGACTACCACCAAGCTATAAAATTAATCTTTCTTTGCCAATGCAAAATGCAAAAACTAAATTTCAAGACTCCTTTTAATTTGGGAATATGCAATGAGAGTGGCAAAGAAACTGTTTCCCATGCTTTACAAAGAAAAGCAAAACTGAGCTCTAGTTAAGAACACATTCATCAAGTTCCATCTTTGAAGATTAGGCTTCCCCTTCATTGCAACTGTTTTAGAATGAAAAGAAACTCTGCAGTTTTGATGTCAAAAATGACACTTTGCAAACACGTGTGAAAGCCAAGCACTTGCCTTTGCTGCGCGCATTAAAATTTCCCTTTCTTGTTCATCTTTACGCTGCTTTTCTATTTGATCAAGTTGTTCAAAGAACTTGAGCTGTGCCCGAACGTCACTTGCTTGTTCATATCTTTCATCATCCTGAAAATACAGCAAATATGATTCTCATTACTCCCTTAAAAACAAAGCTGTTAACTTGTACTGTACTGGGGAAGAACATACACATTCAAAGCTCCAATGTTCACTTTGTCCTTTTCAGACAAATAGCAGGAGTGTATTTACACCAGTCAAACCAGCTAGAACTCTTAAAAGCATTTTGTTCTATTCCATGAATCATCAGATTTTGACTTCTAAACTAATATCATCACAGCTTTAACCTCTCAAACATATTTCAGAGAGCTGTGTGGTTTTTTTAAATGCTGCTCAGGCATTTGCATCTATTAGGAACACACATCTGTCAGATAGCAGTCTCCTGGGAATTCAAAGCACGGCTTTTATCTGTCTGACTCTACAATCACTCACACACTAAACATTTGACATAATAAATAAAGGGGAGGGCACAGCTTCTCTGCATTTGTTTTAAAACCATTTTGTATATGCAAGCTGAAAAGTTCCAGTCACCCATGTGTATTAATATCTTAATGGAAGGTGAATGGGTCCAAGAGAATAAACAACCTGATTTCACAGAACAAAGAACACCTGAACTCCTGCATTACAGTCAACACCACAGCCTGCTGAATTTGTGCAATTTTGCCATTTGATTTGAGCAATTAAATACAGTTACCTTGTAGGAAATATTCCTTTGTTGAGCAGTCTCTGATAGTTTTTCCACGAGGTTTTGTAGTCTTTGTTGTGTAGCATGTGATACGTAGCTAACTACATCAGGATGGATTTCTGTTATTCCATGTTTTTTACCTACAATCAGAACACAAGTAGGTTGCAAAAAATCATTTTACAATACAACTAAATATGAGTATAATTTCAGTCACAGAAATTTAAATCCCTTTTTCTAATTATGATTTGCAGGTTTTTCTCAGACAAGGATTAAACAGGAAATTAGACACATATTAAAACTCATATTAGTTTAACACAATTGACAACCTATTAATAATGCTGTGTAGTACAGTGTAATAAAGAATTCAAGATTGCTTTTTGTTCTACCATCAATTCTAAGTTACTAAGTAAAGCTGATAAAAGTGCTTCTGGAATTATTTCATTGTTTGTGTCATGCTTGCTACACCTTATTAGTTTATATAGCCAGACTTTCAGCCAGATTGAGTAGTTTTGATGTTGAATTGCTACCACTTTAGGAGGCAAATCTGTGTTTGCTATTCCTTGATACTATTCTACTTTCATAAGACAAATGATTTCCCACAGACATCTGAATATACCAGCAAATACCAGAAGGTAAGGACTCCAGCAACTTTTAATTATTCAAAGCAATTTTTATAGAAAATGCCTTCAATTAAACCTAAGAGTAGTGAAATTTGTTTTTATTAATGTTCAAGATAAAAGAACATACCTATTTCTAATATCCTTCTTTGTAAAGGTGCTGGGAAAAGGAAGGTTTCATCTTTACAGGACCTTGTTAATGTGCCCACGAGCTCTGAGTTTGTTGCCAATATCCGAGCACTTTCTTCTGACAGGTTGACTCCAGCCATTGATGCAACATCATTAATGTCATCATCATCCCTTAAAGGAAGGAAAATTTATTATAATCATAACATTTAATGCTTATCTGCACACACTGCTATGATACCACAGCTGCATATAATGAATTCCACCATAAACCTGAATACTTAATTTTACATTTTATTTGCTTCTCTGATATAATAAAATACAGCTCATTTGTTTGTAAATGAGAAATTACTGCTTTTGACTTCAAAGAGCGCTAATTTTGTACTTCCTGTTTTTTTCCAGGTTCCTTTCTTATGTAAGTTCCAACACCTTGAGAAACAAGAGACCAGAAGAATCACTACTACAAAACAGTAATAATCTGCCCTCAGCACTAAGACAGGCTGTACATCCGAGTAACTCAAGCAGAGCTGGAAGAAGTGAAGGAATGAATTCCACTTGCTTGTCTGGGCAGGAATTGTTTACGAGGTTTAGTGCCAGCTAAATGCTAAAACCAGTCTGGCACGAGTATGTCCAGTGCTGTTTGTTGAAGTCTTTAATGAAGAAGCAAACTTGCCCCCAGAAAGAGGACCTCTAGGTTATTGTGAGATTTTTGTGAACTCAGACAGTCTGAGTTCAGCTGCCCAAGCAGCACAAGCACAAACATACAGTTCCTCACCTAAAAGAGCCTCCCCCAGGTTCTTTCAGTTTATTCTTCTGAGCAGCAGCTACTTGTGTTGAAACAGTGGCAATAGCTTTGTTTCCAGGTAATACTGCTGGTTTTACCACAGGTACTGCAAGAAGACAGACAGGATTTGTACTCCATCAGTAAGAGTTCACACGTGCAAGTCAGTCACAGGTAGTTATGGCAATAGGTCTGGTACAAAGAGTTGACCTCAATAGCTTCTGTCAGCATTTCACCCAGGTAAAAACAGGACCGTTCCCAAACAATTCCAGCAGCTAAACCATTTCTCCTTCAATGCTGCCCTGATAGATCTGTACCCCCAGACACTATGGCATTACACATTGGAAGATTTTAGCAGTACTACAAACAGGGCACTTATGAACTGATATTCATAGAACTACAGAATGGTTAAGGTTGGAAGG
>VZTT01027415.1:3447-14984 GCA_013400855.1 Buphagus erythrorhynchus | reverse complement strand
TATAAAATTTGTAAGACTGTATCATCCAAAACACTTCTACTTTATGAAATAAAAGTATTTTTTTTATAGAAATTCCCAATTATTTGAGAATAATGAGATTTTTAGAGAAAAGTGATAGAGAAGTCTTTCCATGGACAGTGTAATTTCGAGTACTGGTCTACAAAGATAGGACAAAGGGGCCACCAAGTAAAGAAAATTGTTCTTGAGGTTTTTAGGTGCTCCAGCCCTGAAGAATAAAGGCTGTGGGTCTGCTAAAGTGGCATAAGCAGTTATGGCATCGGGAGAAAGTTGAATTAAGAACTAGTATAGTTCAAGGGTAATCTTCTTAGGAAGCTGAGAGAAATGTATTAAGATCAGAGAAAATATCTCTATATCTTTCTTTAAAAAGCAAAATTTTCAGTACCAAAATATTCTTAAAAGGAACAGAATTTTAAAATAAAGACAAGGAGAAGAATGGGGATAGAAGGGATGTGTGTCAGGATCAAAGAGAAAATAATGTATTATTCTTCTAATTAGTTGTAAATTTTCATAGAATTGTAGAAAATAGTTGGAAAAGACCCATCAGGATTAGCGAGTCCAGCTCCTGGAGGCCCTGCNTGCCTTCTTCAGGAAAGCTGTCCCATTGCTCAGACACACTCTGTGTGAAAAAGCTTTTCCTGATAGCCAGTCTAAATCTCCCCTGGCTCAGCTTCATGCTGGTTCCTCAAGTCCCATCACTGGTCAAGAGAGTGAAAAAATCAGTAGGGATATTTTTTGTCTGTAGCTGATTCCCTGGTTTCCCGCTGCTTTCTTTGTTTCTTGTTTTGTTCATTGGAGGGATGGGGGAGAGCAAGGGGCTGATATTTATATGTATTCAAGGCCACCTTTTCCCATGGATCTTATGATCTTAACTACCATTGCTGATGATGTTTCAGATCATCTATGGTGAACATTTCTTGCAGTCAAGTGGACTCTGCAGTTCAAAACCATCATGTGCCATATGTGACCAAGGCCTCTGCCTAAAACTGCAAGGAGACTTAGCTGCTCCAATGTAGCCATTATTGCCCAGAACTACATAGTCTGTCTCTCTATTGAAGGTTTCTGCCCCTGTGGCTGGAATGAATGAGACAGTTCTGTGCCCAGCACCTCAGGTCACTGATTTGTGGATTACTTCTTAAGAATTACCACTGAAAATGTGTGCTAATAGGAGGGGCTCTTTAATCATAGTGGCTGTGAGATGGATAGTACTTGTACAACTTCAGCAGCTCTGCCCAAGAGCAGAGTATGTGGAATTTGTCACTTCAGTACCACTGTTTGGTCTCCCTGCAGTCAGTTCAAGTCTCCAAACCTGGACCTGGAGAAGATCCAATGAACCAGAGATAAGAACATATGCAAGCTCCCTGTTGATGCTGCATTGAAGTCAAGGTTAGCATAAAAGACGTTTATTTTGAACAGGTTGCCATCATTCTAATGTGTATAAAAGCAATTTTTCTGAACATTATGTGAGATGAACTATGGTGAGGATTCTTGTTTTGATTTTGCTCTTCCACTATAATTGCTACCCTTATCCCTAATTCCTACTTGCAATTTTTAACATTATAATTTTTTTATTTCTTTGGGAATATTTTAACAGCACAAAATATTGTCATATTTCTTCCTTTAAATATAGTACAAAATAAACACTGAATCAAAAATGAAAATTGTGTGTCAGTTTTATTCTTCATGAGAGCACTGTAGATCTTATGAATTGTTGTCTTATGCTTTAGTATGCTCAGCAGTTGGTGATTGTTAAGTAGATTAATCAGATGATGATAATATTCAAAAATCCTATTGCAAATAGTATAAATCACATACTGAATATTGAAAATTACATACTTATGGCCCTTTAAGCTGCAATTAAAAATAATCAAATTATCCCAAGCAAAGCAGGTTTAGTAAATAGAAGAACACATTAAGCTTGATTTTATTTTAGTTTTCCTTCTTTAATAAATTATACTAGAGCATTAAAATATCCCCTGAGGAGCAAGTACTGTGGGTTATTAAAGAATAAAATTATATTTCAAAGTTTTATATCCGTGGTATATGAATATTTAGATGGAAGATAAACAGCTTTTGAAAAATTGCCTGAAAACAGCAATCCATCATGTTTAGGGAGAGTTTTCTTCCAGTTTGCTGTGCTGGCATTTTTGCTATTGTGTTTTTGGAAAAATGAGATTGCCTAGAGATATTCTTTCATCATGGTAGAAATTTCAGCCAATCTAAGTGCTTTTAGAATAAGAGTGGAGTGCAGTTAATTCTGAAGAAAATCTTTTCTCTTCATTGCACTTGCAGCTATTATGTGGTACTCTGTATTTGCAGTTCAGATATTTCTTACCTCTATCTAAGGCTGAACGCAAAAATAGGGCCTTCAAAAGTTTAAATTCATTAAATTAGCCAAATTAAATATGAGTTTCTTTCCTGTGTTTGAGTCTTTAGTCCTCTCAGAACTATGCAATGCTTTTGTACTTTTGTGCTGCACTCATCATCTTCCCCCTCTTCTGAGGTTTAACGACTGCTTAAGATATTAGGACACCATGGTTCTCACTTTAATTGGTCTCAGATTCAATAAAGATTACTGCAAATGATACTTAACAAAGCTTAGTGCACATTGTCTGATCTCCACGGAGAACTTGATTCCTAGCTCCTCACAGTGAGGTGTGCTTGTGAAGGAGGGAAATGCCAAGCTGAGTTATTTCTGACTCCCTTCCCCACTCCCTTCCCTTAGGTTAGGTACCTAAGCCAGGCCTGCACATATTCTCCTACCCAAACCACAGCCCTAAAGCTAGGGCCTTGGGAAATAGTGGACTGTTGCTTCCCTCATTAATTATTAGGGGATAATTAAAAGATTTTCCCAGGGAACTGAAAATTCCACTGAATGTGCTGCTCAGCTACAAAGGATTCAGACCTTGCTGCACATCATTTTAAGCATTAACTTTAAAATATATTTGAAGGAATTGAGATAAAATGTTGTACAATAGAACAATTTAGCTTTAATAACAACATTTCTGCAGTAAGCCCCTCCAAGGAAAATAAGAGTGTAAAGCGTAGATCAAACTCACAGATTTGATACTGAGAGTATCTGCAGTGATTCAACCATGAAAATAGCCAACTAAAATCTAAGTTGTGTCAGAAGAGGTATTTAGAGTAAAGAAGGAAAAAGTTTCTATAATGATATGCTATTGTCTAGTCAGTTATGTTCAGGAAAGATAAATTGGACATCTGAGTTCAAGACAGGATTGACAAATCTCCCATTAGACTAGACAACCTGCAAGAGGGGAGCAGAAATTATTTTCCTTTTTTTTTTTTTTTTAGATCAGCACAATGCAGGTAGGATATATTTGTTGCCTTCAAATGTCTTGGAACATTATGACAAAATGATAGAAGATTTGTTGAATTAAGGACAATATTTTCATGAAAACAGACATGTACATATTTTATTTGAATTAAACTTGAATCTGTGGCTCCTTGGAAGCAGGAGATTTGCAGCTAGCTCAGGTTATAGAAAAGGTTGTATATTGGATAACCTGTCAAGCTCTGGCATCAATCTCTCATAGGTCATCCACAGGGGAAAAAAATGTGAAGCTTCTAAATTATAAGAACTCACATTTTCTGATGAGTCTTACTGAGAAAGTAATCTACAGAATTAACCACCTCACTCCCTCTACTGTGTGTTTCCAAAAAGTTCTACAGCTCAGTAACAGGCTGTGCATCTTGTTCTTGCTCATCTCGTTATGGTCTGAGAAACAACATTTCAAGTTAGATGCTTCCAGCTCTTTCAGATCACTAAGAAGGTTTCTGGGACTGTGTATTAAGGGATGTCAACACAGCAACTTCAAGCCCAGATTTTTCTGATGCCCATCTACTGGAGGCCAACCCAGGAGCTTAGACTGCTAGGGGCTCAGTCTGGGGCTGAACTGTTTGAGACCAAACTGTAGGAAAGATAAGTGCATATTCCAGAGATATGGGCATGATGATAACCCTTCTTTATATGAGTCATGGGTTTGGGAGTCATTTTCTGGTCACTAGAGAGTAAAATGCTAAGCTTTTCATGGGCACTTATGGAAAGAATCACTAGAGATATATCTCTTCCCACCTGGCTGCTTTAGAAATACAGTGGATCAAGAGATCACAAGTACATTATAGGCATCATTCCTGAGCACTGAAATATGATCATCCACATTATTAAATGCTCTGAGTGTTTCTTGCATGCTTTTAGCTTGTCTCAGTACCTTCCCAAAGCATACTGAGACAAAGCCTACAGCTGGCTTTGTGACAGCCCTAGTTTTGAGTGCCAGGATAATTAGTTACCAGTACAAATGCATTCCATGCCATTTAACATTCATACCCAGGACCCTTACTGGCCAAATTTAATTTACTAGAGCGAGCCTTAGAGATTTTCTAGTAGCACCTGACACTCAAGATTAGTTAAAGGAGAGTCATTTAGCTCTCAGTTCCCTGAAAACAGTAATTTGCTGTCCTGTTGGTAGCTCTTAGCTGTCTGAGCCAACTCCATGGTGCTGGTAGATATGACACAGAACCAGCAGAAGATCTGCAATTATCTGGAGTAGCAGTGGGAACCTGGGCAAGATATCCTGGACAACTTACAGGATGGTGTTCTGTTTAGATAACTCAATCTCACCCTTATCACTTCTGTTCCCAGTCGTACCTAGGATGTAACGGTGTGAAGTTTAATATTGCTGATTAGGTCAGGGATAGGACACTTTGGTAATGTCCAAGGAGATCAGAGTGGTCCAGCCAGTGGTCCATGCCAGATCTCATATATAGGCAGGGTTCCAGGAACTGTATATGTAATTTCTATAACATCTGGGCAAGCTGAAGTATTTGTCTACATGAGATGTCACTAACAGTATTACTGCATGTTGTGTTCATGCTCATATGTGATGTAAAACAGAAAGGTGGTTGGGTTGTTCTAGGACAGGGGTTGGGAAATGTGGATTTATCTGAGAGAGACAGTACTTTGTTGTTCACCACCCTCACACTGATTTAATCAGTGCCTCTTCCACTATCCCCAGAAACCCTGTAAGACAGCATACCAAAGTGAATGCTCAACAGTTAAACATCATAAGTAAAGTTAAAACTAATTTGTATAATTACATAAGGTTTTATTTACATAAATCCTGCTGCTTCAAGATTTATGGTAGAATGTGTGAGACATACATTTATTTGTATTTCTATCCTTTTTCATGTTCTCATTGATGATGCCATTCCTAATCTGTGTTTTTCTAAGCAGTACAGTTGCATTGACTATAGCAGTGACACCAGCTGTTGTGCCAGGGTGAAAAATGTTTTCCTTTTTTGGCTTTGTCTGAGTAAGGCTATATAGGCAATTGTATTCTTGAAGCAGATTTCATGACAGCTGCTTCCAACTCTAATTCTTTCCTTTTCCATCTGTCTTCTCCTAATTCTGCTATTAGAATGGCTAACAGAGCCCCAAGGGTGCTCTGAGTTTCTGAAAAAAATGGGCAACCTCTAGCAGCATCTTAACAATGAAAGCCCAAAGTTTGAATTTAACTCTACTTTCCTGCTCTAAGTTAAGACCTGGGAAAAATAAAAGCTGCACAGATGCTTTCTGTGAAAAACACCGACTTAAAAGAAGTCTAAAGTTGGATTAAAAAGCAAAATAAGAACTTACTAATAAATTAAGTTAATAAAAAATATGAAATTCTGTTAAATGAAATTAACACCACCAGGAACCTGACTGACTAATGTAAAAAAAAAAAAAAAATCCTTGCACTAAGCTGTTTCAACTAAATTAAAAAAAAAAAGTTTAAAAATTCCATACGTGTTTTAACTCAAGTCACCACACCATCTCTAATGTAACACTTCTTAGTGCTACAGTAAAGTGCTATATCTTCAGAAAATGCTCAACAGACCCTACAGACATTTTAAAAATGGAGGTTCTCATAAATTAACCTTTCATGTAACCAGATTTACATTCTCCCCATCACTTAGAACCTATTGTCTGTTTTTAATAGTCATATTTCTTGAGATTTCCTAGTGATCAATGTTTTTTACTGGGGTTGGTAGCCTGTGCCCCCCAGGATCTATACCTACCTCCACACTGTTCAGCACCCTCATAAATGATCTGGATGATGGGAATGAAACACAGTAAGATTGCTGATGACACTAAACTGAGCAGTGGGGTGACAAGCCAGAAGGGAGAGCCATCTAAAAGAGAGACCTGGATTGGCTGGAATGGTAGCAGTAACGGTACAAAGTTTAACAAAGACAAGTGTAACAAAACCAAACAGCTCAGTGCTGGCCAGGACCTGTGTGACTGCAGAGGACACTTGCTGAGGGCGACCTGGAGGACAAGTATGGCAGCTGTGAGCTGCTGCAGCAGCAATGGCATGTTGGATCCTGGGCTGTACCCACAGGGGCATTCCTGGCAGAAGGAGAGACAAGAGCATCCCACTGTACTCAGCACTTGGCAGGCTGCACCTGGATCACTCTGCCCGTTATGGTCCCCACAATTCAAAAAAGACATGGACTGGAGAGGTTCCAAAGGAGGCCATGAAGATGACAAAAGTGTTGGAGAACCCGCTCTATGAGAGCAGAGTGAAGAAATTAAGAGTTTTTTCCCCTGGAGAAGGCCGAGAATGGGACCTTATTCCTGGTATTTCGTTCCTTAAAGGGCAGCTGCAAAGAGGACAGCAGCTCTCTTTTCACAAGGAGTCACCTGGAGAAGATATGGCGGAATAGATGCAACTATTGTTGCATATTGTACTGGGAGAGGTTTTATCATGATATAAGAGAGGAATTTTTCACAGCAAAACCAATCATTCAACGGGACAACCTCCCCAGGAATGTGGTAGAGACTCCAACACTGAAGGTTTTCAAGGAGCAATTGGACAGGGTGCTAGACAATCTCATCTAGGTTCCCTTCCCCCAAAAGCTGGGTCAGATAGTCTTTTGAGATCCCTTTCAGCTGGAGGTGTTCTACAGTTCTATGACATCTATCACATGGAAGGGCAAGGAAAAAGTAGCTTTTTAGGAGACAGCTTCAATGCTTATTTCAGTAATACTAACCATTTAATAGCTACTTCTACTGAATTATCTGACTGATATCCAATATTCCCTTTCTTCAGGGTAAGTAGCAAGGTACTGACAAAAAGCAACCCTACACTAGCACTACTACTGACTTGCTCTTTGAGTGAGTCTTACCATCAGAAACAATTTTAATTTTTTCTTCACTGATACCTGAAAGGGAGCAAACATCTCTCAAAGGGAAGTACCTCATACGTGCGTATTTTGCTCTCTTTCTGCCTCCTGCTGATCGTTACTATTTTTTGCTAGTGAAAAGAAGTAGCAACCAGAAAAGTTTGCAATTTGAGTTTAACATAAAAATAGCCTTTTTTTTTTCCAGCCTGGAAAAATATGATTGACAGAGTGATCTGCTCAGATCTGTTGCCTATTTACAGTGCATGCATCTTATCTATTTGCAGCAAAGTCTCTGAGTTATGAGAACAGTGATCTCTCAACATCTTCAATTATTTTGTGTTAGGCTTGTCTCCTTTCTAACTTATATGTCCAAGTTACCCAAGCTTCATTCATCACATCCTTGGCTCTAGATAAAAAAATCCCATTGTATGCATTATAAAGCTCACTCTAACCACAAACAATTTTTTTACTTTAAATTACTTTCCCAAATTCAGTCAACAAATATATACATACTTTGCTGCAAATATGATAATTAAAACCTTAATTTATTATACTTTATATTAATTCTCTTCCAGATATTAAGAACATTTGATGCTGTATAATATGAAATTTTAAACATTTGGTCCCATTCTTTTCTGCAAAAGCCTCTTTTTTATAAGTACAACGGTATAATAATGGGCATTATTTTTGACTCAAAACTGAGAAGGAAATAATTTTTTCATATGATATTAACCACAAGGAATATAAATCACCTTGTAGTAGTGAGACTAAGGAAGATCAATCATGCTTTCTGAGGGGAAAGGAAACAAGGGAGTCACATTTTAGACTATTCTCAATGGAATATTTAATATCAGACTTCAATACTTCATAGACCTGAAATTCAGTGCATCATTTTAATTATCCCCTGACGGTGTTGGGAAAAACTGATGAATAAATTAGATAGTACTTAACTTTCTCACAATGAAAATTCATTCTCGTATATAAAGTGTTGACATAAATTGCATTTGGGTATTTTTTATGGAGTAATTATTCAGTTGGTTTTTTAGTAAACTGACATCAGATTTAATCTTTTAGGATGACATTCATCTTGTCTAATTTTATTAATCTAAAAACTAGATAAATTGCCTAAAGAAACTGTCTGGGATTCTTGAACAGCCAGTTAACAAAGAGATGTAGTCTCCAAAACAGATTTATACTTATACTTCAAGCTTGTTTAAACTGTAATTTGGAAAAAAAAGAGCCATTAATTTTTCTATGAATGTAGCTTTTATAGCACTGGAAAACCCTAAATTAAAGCTATGATCTAATCAAAGTTTGTTGATGTCTGAGGTTGCATACAATTCCATCTTTATCTTCACCCAAGCAATCATTTGATCAGCAAGAAGAAAAAGACTACATTTAGTTTGTGTGACTGTCCTGATATTCTCAGCACAATGAAATAATTTTACAGGCCTTACGTCTTTAATTTTCAAAGCAGAACCCAATTTCACTCGACAACAAAGCTTAGCATGTCTGTGACTGATCTGATGTTAGATGTCTGCATGAGGATTTTATTTTCACAGGAATGTCTTTAAATATTTTTCTGTAAATTTGAGCCAAGGTGATAGGTTTATTTACAAGAACCATCGTCATATATTTTCAATGATTTTAAAATGTCTAAAGAGGGTTTATTTATACTTGCAATACATGCTATTCTAATATGACAACAATAGAGGCCACTATGGTTCCAGAATTCAAAATCTAAAGAAGTATATAAATTACTGTTTCCTTGAGAACAAAAACAACAATAGTGATTTTCAGGTAATGTTTGCCTTTTAAATTCTAGTGAAATATTAAATAAATATGTCTTGATGATTGTAAATTCTACTTGCTTGAAAGTAGATTAAATTCAGTGGGAATAAGATTTTGTTTAAACTGGATTAGAAGTTTAGGAAATATTATATAGAAGGATTAGGACATTAGTATAAAAATAAATTTGCATTTAGAGATGCTTGGATGTCTCTACAAAGGTGGAGAAGTTAGCATAATTGCTTCTACCTCTATTCTGTATTGAAAAATGTATTTTGACATTTATTCCAGTTAATAGTGGTTCAGAGCCTGCTAGTGGATACATAGTAGTGGAGTGGTTATTTTATTTTGTTTTGCATTCTGACATTATTATTGGGTCCTGCAAAGAAGCAATGAGTCATTATTATAGATTAGGCTACTTAATGCATAAGTAGAGATATGTTTTCACTGAGATTTTTTTGACACTTACATGAAAACTGTGAAGAGTTAGCTGTGAGTTATTCTAAGCACTAAACACTGGTAGAATTAAACACCTCTCAGGGATTTCATTAAACTTTGCTTATTTTCTGTTGGTTACTGTGGTTTGGTATTATACAACTCACAGTTGCTGAGCATAGCCATGGGAAACAAGTAGAGGAGTGGAAGAATGTTCAATGTATGGCAGACTGCCCAGTAATTAAATATGCTTCTTTTAAAATGCATCATTGTCACTTGAATCATTGTTTCTTTTGGAATTTGTCTGAAAACTGGGTATGTTAGACTTGACCTAAAATACAAACTGATGCTTGTCCACTTAACATGCTCCATGTGGGAAAGGCTTAAATTTTCTCAGAGCTCCAATAAAGGCAGTGATTCTTGATACAACCGCAAGCACAGAGAGTAATGGGGACATAGTTGAATTGTTATAACTTTGATGCCTATCAATTTCACCAGGCAAAAGGCCAATTGCTAGAGAGCTATCTGAGGCAATACAAGAATTAATGGTGATACTATCAGTAAAAGTGTCACTCATCTAGTTGGAGAAGATGCATATTTTTATTTGGGTATTGTCCAACACTAAATTAAAGTAATTTTACCCCATGCATTGAACAGTCATCAGATGGCTGTTGGCTGCTTTCAGGTTGAGCTGAATTTAACTGTTTAAAGATGGCAGATTTAAATCCTTGAAAACAAATTCTGGTATCACTTCTGTGTGGTAGCTAATGAATACCTTTAATTTTGGGAATAACTTCAGTGAAATTCTCTCTCTGCATTGAAGTCATCATGTTATTTCACAGTTACAATAGAAGAATCTAGAGAGAAAGTAATAGCAAGCTTATCTTGCCTTCTTTCATTGTTCAATTACAGGTGCTATGGGTGATATCAGAGATCATGAAATTAAATATGGGACAAGTTTTAGAGTAGCTGGAAGGCTCCTCTTAATCTTTTATGTTTTCTTTCCAATGCCTAATGAATTCTGTATTTTTTTATTCTCTCTGTGCATGTCTTCTAGGTAATTGTTAGTAGGCTGTTTAACATACTTATACCTACATCTCAGATTTTTCTCTCTATATTTGATGTCCACACATGCTGACAGAACTCTCAAGCTGAGATACTTTACATGTGGCAAAAGAAGAGTTTTGTTAAAAAGCCACATTACCTTTGTCAGGTCACAGACTAAGTTGAGAAAAACCTAATTTGCTGTATCCATTCTAGAGATTTTGCCAACTTGTACCAGCCAAGCAATGTGATTTTATGTCTATAGACTTTTTTCCCAACATGACTACATTGGCACAATATGGTAGTTTCACCTACAGAGTACATCTGTTCTGCTGTGTTGCAGCTCATTTAGTCAGCTTGAGATCTGTAGCTGGTACATCATGGGTTTATTCAAGTAACCTAGNAAAAAACCCAGCAGAATCTGAACCTTTAACCTTTATGCAGGTCAAATAGAGTTGGAAATTCCCTCTAGCAACAAGGATTTTATTTCTATAGAAGAATATATCTATTATTTATTTTCCCTTAGGATGTCTCAGTTTAATCTGATCTTTATCCTGGCAAGTATCAGAACTATATTCTCTGCTACTGTGGATTGTTGTGGTTTGTTGAAAACCTGCCACAGTGTAGCAACAGTACTGTCCCAAAACAGAGCAGTTGCAATCTGGAATGCTAATATTAAGACAATTAATTCTTTACCGGCTCAGGCTCAAGCATGATATGAAAGCATCATCTATAGGGCCAGGTTAGACTAACATCACATCAGTCAGTGAGAACTCTTTTGGTGGTTGCCAGCAAGGGGAAAAATGACAGAGAAAAGGCAATTACAGTAAGAAAAGTGTTGTTTGAAAAATAAATTTTCTAGACCATACTTCCATAAATGTGAAAAGTACAGTCTGTAGTTTGTTAGGTTTAAGAATGACCAGATGTAGAAACTTTGTTTCTCAAAGTCAGCACCAACTTAATAAGGAAGCAGATATGAATATTCTGTGCTTTCTATTAGAGACAGAAATGAGGAGAGCAGAGGAAAAAGTGTTAAACAAAATTAGATGTAGTCACAGTTAGTTCAAGAA
>VZTT01027414.1:0-10073 GCA_013400855.1 Buphagus erythrorhynchus | reverse complement strand
CCACCCACCCACGGTGACCCCACTGTCCCCAAGGCCATGTGGCCACTGCCTGGGTGTGCTGGGCAGGGACATGGCTGGGACTGCCAGTCAGAAATGTCTGTGCCACCTCAGCCCTGCCAGGGGGACACCGGCAGATCCTGGGGGTGGAGGGGACACCAGCATTTCCTTGTCTCACAGGCTCACCGAGCAATGGGGTGGGGAAAAGCAGAAATTCCTGGAGATTTTTCAGTGTACAAGAGTTTATTCAACTGGTTTCTGACTTTAGTTCTACCGAGGGGGTGCTGAACAGTTACAAGCTCCTTTAGGTCAATTACAGCCAATCTAACGAACAAACAAACAAAAGGGGGGAAAAAAAAGAAAAGAAACAACTCAGAAAAACAATAAGAAAATCCACAACTTTTTCACTTGTCATTAAATATATTCATATATAATAACCATAATATATTAGTATGCATTGTAAAGAAACATCGCCCAAAGCAGTCTGCCATGGTCATAACTAAACAACATTTACAGTTCAAGATATTAACAGAAATAATAAAAAAAAATCAACAACGACAAAAAAAAAAAAAAAAAAAAAAACAAAAAGCAAACCCCAAAACGAACACAGGTTTGTGAGGGGATGAGGAGGGGGCGAGGAGGGGGCACGGACACGACGGAACGAACAGAAACGAGACCAAGCGACTCGTGTCGGGTGCTACGCTCAGTGATGATTGTTTTGGCATTGCAGCTGCTCTCCAAAGCCTCTCTGAAGGCACCACAGCCCCTTCCCGGCCACCCCGCTGTCCTCGGGGTCCCACTCCTGTCCCCAGGGGATGGGTGGGTTGGGTTCTCTGTTGATCTCTGGGGTTGGTCCCCCAGAGCTGCCCTCTGGTATTGAGGGAGGCATCCTGTCCCTCTGGGTGACCAGGAGAGGTGTCCTCCTGGAGATGTCCTAGAGGAGGGGTGGCTGCAGGGAAGAGTTGCACCTCTGGACCCTGAAAAGGGGCTGCTGTGCCCTCCCATCAGAGGCTGTTCCAGTTCCACCAGTTCCAGCAGAAGCTCCTGTACGTCAGGGTTACTGGGAGCGCATGAAGGGCACTGGGACCGTGGGTGGAGTGAGGGGGTTTGCCTGGTCGGACTGGAAAGCACAAAACTGCAGCAGGCAGGGAGGGATGGGTCCTGGTGCGACAAGGCTGGGGACTTCCCTCCCTCCTGTGCCAGCATCCACGCTGTTGTGCCAGCTCATTTCCTTCTGAATCCCCAGGTTATCAGTGCTGGAGGGGTCTGGCCATGGGAGGAGGGGGTGGGGGGGGTCTCCTGCAGCCTCCAGGACCAGTGGGAGCAGGGAAGGGGCTGGAGAGTGTCCCTGGGGGGGTTGGGGTATCCAGGCTGTGCTGGGGATGGCAGCTGTGCTTGACAAGGCTGGAAACTGGGAATGAGCATCAGTTGTCCAGGTGTGCCATGGGCAGTCCCCGCATCCCCTGGCCTTTCCTTCCTGCTCTCCACGTGCAGAACTGGCTTTGGGTTGGATTCTGGTACTTTTAGGCACCGTTTGAAGGTTGGGGACATCCCGGCTACCTGGGGATGGGCTGTCCCCAGCTTTGGGGTTCCCTGGCAGCAGCTGATGGTGGCTGCAGGAGAGTGTCCAAGCCCCATTTTGGGGCTTTCAGCCTCCATTTAGATACTTGAGGTCAAATTTTATCCTTCAGAACCTGGTGGCTTCACTTCCCTTGGCTGCAAAACCATCGGCTGTCCTTGAGTCCAAGATAAGGAAAACCAAGTCCAGTTTGGGAAGGGGGAGAAGGCATAGACTTGTGGGGGGGGGAGTTTCTTGATGTCCAGGGTGGGATTTTTATCCTAATACCCAGATTAATTCTGGGGGCCTTGTGGTGGCAGGGGAGGCTCAGCAGAGCTGGGTCCCTCTGGGTGGTGTCTCCAGCAGCCCTGGGAGCCTCCTCTTTGCACCTATTTACATGGCTGCCCTGCTTTATGGTGGTTTATGTCATTATATAAATATTGTCAATTGCTATAAAACAAGGCAAAACCACTGGAAAATGTCATAAAAGAGATGTTTCCAAGTTTCCTAAAAGGAAAATATCAGGGAGGTTTTGCTTTTCATAGCGACTAATGTTTGCTTCTCCCCCAGGAACCGTCCCTGCCCTCCCTGCCTCTGCCACAGCTATTCCCGGTCTCCAAGGATGAGTGGAATTGGAATTCCCCATTCCCCATGGGCTGGTGTGGCAGGGGAGCAGCCTGGCATGGGGGTGACAGCTCTCAAGCCAGTCCTGCCCACTGGGTGCCCCAGGGGAAGATGCTCCAGTCTGAAGTGAGGCAGCCTCCACTGTGCTCAGTGCATTCATGGCTGGAAATTGGGAATTTTAAATTGGCTGTTTGTCCCTCCAGCAGAAGGGGGAGAGCTCCAGGTGGGTCACACCTTGCTCCTGGCTGAGACCCCTTCCCTGGGCCAGTCCTTGCCCTGTGTGGGCTCTACCCCAGCCAAGCCCCAGAGCTCTGCACTGGCCCCACTGCCCATGGGGACAGTCCTGGCACCCTCTGCTCCCCACTTTGTCTCCAAGACCTTTTACAGGGATTTGAGGGGCTGCAGCTCCAGAGGGAGTGAGGGCAGAGCTGCTGTAGGTTTGGGAGAGCTGCCTGAGTCTGGGAGTGAAACCAATGATCAGCCAGGACCTTGGTGTCCCCTGCAGGGATTTTCTACCATCTGAGGGTTCCTGGGGTGCTGACAGCAGCAGAGGGGACTGAGCCCGTGGAGGAGGTTCAGGGGTGGCCACAGTGGAGATTCGGGGACTGAGCCCGTGGAGGAGGTTCAGGGGTGGCCACAGTGGAGATTCAGGGACTGAGACTGGCAGGATCTTCCAGGGCACTTTCTGGGAACTGGATGCCAACTCATTTTTTGTCAGGTCTGGGTGTTTCCTTGGGGATCCTGGTATTGACTCCTTGCCTGTAAATGGGTGTCTGGAGGGGGACAGGGCACCCTGTGGGCTCACCCTCCATCAGTGTGGTGGGGGCAGCATCCTCAGGGTCAGGGGCTGAGCACGGAGCCATTCCCAGCAGGAAGTCACCCACCAACATTGTCCCCTCTTGGCTGTGCCTGAAGTGGACCCAGAGCATCCTCACAGTTGGAGAGCTCGGCTGCCCCAGGCACCATCAGTGGGTGGTGGCCTTGACTGTTGGATACCAAAGCCCTCCAAGACCCCATTCGCCGATCCTCGGATCTGTCCTCAGCAAAAGTCTTGGTTTAGTTTCCTCTACAAGAACTGTCTCAGTCAACCTAAGTCGCAAATACGTGTTTTGGGGATGGGGAGTTAATTTCCAGCGGTGCTGTTGATTAGTTTCCTACAGAGTGGATGTGCCCATGCCATGCTTTGGAGGCAGCAGATGTTGACAGCTGGAAGGCAGTTCGGTGTCTCTGAGTTCTTCAGCAATGGGGCAGAAGGGAGCTGGGGGGCCCCAGGTGCCGCATGCCCACACCCCACTCGAGGGTTCTGTCCGTGTGTGCAATTGGGTTTTGTTGGGTCCTGTTGGGTTCTGTTGGGTCCTGTTGGGTTCTGTTGGGTTTTGTTGAGTTTCTGTTGGGTCTTGTTGGGTTTTCTTGGGTTTTGTTGGGTTCTGTTGGATTTTGTTGGGTTCTGTTGGGGTTTTTTGGATCCTGTTGGATTTTGTTGAGTTTTGTTGTGTTTCCGTTGGGTTCTGTTGGGTTTTCTTGAGTCCTGTTGGGTCCTGTTGGATTTTGTTGAGTTTTGTTGTGTTTCCATTGGGTTTTGTTGGGTTTTGTNGTGGTGGCCTTGACTGTTGGATACCAAAGCCCTCCAAGACCCCATTCGCCGATCCTCGGATCTGTCCTCAGCAAAAGTCTTGGTTTAGTTTCCTCTACAAGAACTGTCTCAGTCAACCTAAGTCGCAAATACGTGTTTTGGGGATGGGGAGTTAATTTCCAGCGGTGCTGTTGATTAGTTTCCTACAGAGTGGATGTGCCCATGCCATGCTTTGGAGGCAGCAGATGTTGACAGCTGGAAGGCAGTTCGGTGTCTCTGAGTTCTTCAGCAATGGGGCAGAAGGGAGCTGGGGGGCCCCAGGTGCCGCATGCCCACACCCCACTCGAGGGTTCTGTCCGTGTGTGCAATTGGGTTTTGTTGGGTCCTGTTGGGTTCTGTTGGGTCCTGTTGGGTTCTGTTGGGTTTTGTTGAGTTTCTGTTGGGTCTTGTTGGGTTTTCTTGGGTTTTGTTGGGTTCTGTTGGATTTTGTTGGGTTCTGTTGGGGTTTTTTGGATCCTGTTGGATTTTGTTGAGTTTTGTTGTGTTTCCGTTGGGTTCTGTTGGGTTTTCTTGAGTCTTGTTCGGTTCTGTTGGGTCCTGTTGTGTCCTGTTGGGTTTTGTCTTCCCTGGAATACGAGGTGCAAGCCCAGCATCCCCCAGCCATGGTCAGTGTCCCCCTGTCCCCCCAGCCCACCCTGGCAGCTGGTCCCTGCCCACCCCAGCTCTACACAAAGCAGCATGCACACTCAGTCTCTCCCTCTCCTCCTCCTTTAGGCTTTCTTACACTTCCCCTTCTTCTCCCGCTGCTGGAACTTCCGGAGCCGCCGGGCCCATGTGTCCCGCCACTGGATCACCAGGCTGGTTTTGTCTGCAATGATGCCGCTCTGGTCAGGAGAGTCCTCGTTGTTGCCCAGCAGCAAATACTTCTTCATGGGCTTGATTTTGGGGCACTTGCAGGCTATGTCCTTGGAGTGGATCCACAGGGTCTGGTCTCCGCGCCGGATCCGGTTGCTGCCTTGTTTGTAGACAGAGATGATGTTCACTGTGAATTTCCACCAGTCCGCGTTCTTTTCTGCTTTCAGGACGTGGATCTGGACAGCTGGAAAAAACCAACACAGGCAAGAGAGGAAAAGGTGTTACTGTTTGGGCTGGTGAGGAGAAAATGAACTTCAAGCCTTACCTAATGGGCTGTGTGAGGAAGAGGCATTTTGCAGCAGCCAAGGGTTGTGGATGCCTCAGAATTCTGTCCCCAGGCCACCCCCCAAGAACAGGAGCAGCCAGTGTTGCTCCTGAGGGTCTCAGCAAAGCTTCCAAGACCACCACAGGCTGGGGAGATGCTCTCCAGTTCTGCATCTGGCAGAGTCACTGGAACATCTCTGCAAGTGCTGAATGGCAGCACTGGGCTCCAAGGACACCTTCTGATGTCCTGGCAGAGGACTGGGACACCACCAGCTCCCACAGCAAGACTGAGGTGGGAGGACAGCCATGATCCCTGCACAAGGGGATGATGGTGATGATGATGATGATGATGATGATGATGATGACAATGTTTTCCAAGCCCATGGCTGATGCTGTGTAACCTCCTCTGTAGCCGTGGACTGAGAAAACCTCAGCCCTTGCTCTTTCCTGGGATAGGCCTAAAAATCAACTTCCAGGAAAATACCTTCCCCAGGCAGGGCCTGCCCAGCCCTCCTGGGTTTTCTTAGGCAGCTGTGGGATGAGGAATCCCCAGCAGCAGAGACAGAGGGAAATCTCAGGTGAGGATGGCCTGGCTGGGAGAGCAGGCAGGGGCCAGGCTCTGCACAGGCTGGTGCAGCACAACCACAAAGAGCTTTTTTAGCCAAATCATTGAGCATTTCCCTTTTCCCCCAATCTTCTCTCCATGCCCTGGGAGCTATAAACCCCTGCCCATTCACCTGCCTGTCTCAGCTGCCTGGCTGAGCCCCAGTGGGGCCAATCTTGCTTGTATCAATTAACAGAGGGAGAAGAAACTCCCAGAGACCTCAGGGAAAACTCTGCCATTTGCCTTGTAACAGTCTAGTTTTCCCTCCCTGGGCTGGTGGTGGAGGAGAATCCCCCTGTCTCTAAAACCAAATGATTCCAGGCTCTGGGAGGAAGCAGAGCTCTGCAGCCCAGCACTGCTTTTTAACACATTGCAAAATATATGGGGTATTTTTTTTTTCAGAGCGTGTCATGGAGGCCAGATGCTTTCATTAAAAAAAAAAAAAAAAGGGAAAAAAAGGAAAAAAAACAACCCTAAGCTCTGACCATGTATTTCCCTGTCTGGTGTGAAGGTAACAAAATGTGAAGAGTAGCCAATTTTTATTTTTTTGGAAACAAATCTTTCCAAAAAAGCTTAAACCTTTGACCTGCCTGGGTCCGCACTGACAAAATGGAGAAAATGAATGAAAAGGAACTGGAGAGAGGTGGTTACAGGAAACTCTGCTCTAAAACACACAGTCTGTATTTTTTTTAATGTCAAGGCCCCCATCTCTTATTTTTTCCCTTTTTATTAATGAAGTGGAAGGAGTGAAAGCTTTGAGGAAGGCTTGGCTGGCGCAGCCACAGCTGCCTGCTCTGACAGCCAGATTTCTGCCCATAGCTTCACATCCAGGATGCTCAGCTCCTCCTGCGCTGGGTTTTGGAGCCCAGCTTTAGTGGTGTTTGCCTGGGTATTTCAGTGGTGGGCTGGGAGCTGCACCTCCAGCATCTCCCAGGGGACACAGGACATGCAGAGAGGCAGAAATGGGCCAGAATGAATTTTTGGAAGCACCTAAGGTGGCTCCCCAGGGGAAATCCCCAGGGATTTAAAAACTCCCTTCTCATGAAAGTCCTCATGAAAGTTTCAGTCCCTTCCTGATTTGGGGCTCTGGCTTGGCTGTGCCCCCCGAGTCCAAAGCTGGCTTTGGGGCTTGGTGTTGTCCTTCACCTGCCCTCTCCTGGGACAAAGTTTGGCTTTGTACTGAACTGCTCTCACTTGGCTGATGTTCCACTGAACCCCTGCACTCAGGACTGTCTCTGTCTCTGCATCCCTGGAAAAACATCCCTGGCAAAAGCCCTGGGGCAGAACATGGAAAAGGTGATAGGGGATGATGGTTTCTCCTGGGGATGGTTCTCCCCTTGCTGTAGTACCCTGGGAGCAGGAGAACAAAATCAAAGGAGCTGCAGCATTCACGGCTCCAGCTGGGACTGGTGACACTGGTTTCAACAGGGATGGGGTCTGGTCCAGACTGGTGACACTGGTTTCAGTGGGGATAGGCTCTGCTCCAGACTGGTTTCAGTGAAGGGCTGGGGATCCAGCACAGCTCCTGATCCCACTGGTGCCTTGGGGCTGCTCCTCCCTGACCTTTGCAAACTTTGTGCAGCCGAGCCCTGGGGGAAATCTGGGGTTGCTGTACCCCAGGCACTCCCACAGATCCAGAGATTTTTCTCCAGGTTCATTTCTCTGCAGCCTGCTCTGCTCCTAAGGGAGCTCTCAGGCAGAAAACGGGCCTGGGGAGCTGGGGGACAGCTGGAGGACAGCTGAGTCCTGGTGAGGACAGGGGCTGCCCCATGAACCAAATCTCACCTGACACTGATACTCCTGAACCACAAACCCCACCTGGATGGTGCCTTCCAGCTCTCACCACATGATGGTTCTTTGGAACAAGAAGGTGACTGAGTGGTCCCTGAGCTGTGGGAGGGCAGAGAGGGTCCCTGGTCTCCTCCTGCATCCCCAGAGCTCAGGGATGCTCCCGGCTCCTCCAGGCCTGGCTGGGAGCCTCCAGCCACAGGAAAGCCCCAAAGGCTGGAAGCTGGAGATGAAAGCCCAGGGGTGGATGGTTTGATGTCAAGAAAAACAAAATCCAGCCCAAAGCCTCAAAACAAGGTTTGAGGGCTGCTGCTGAAGGCTGAAAGCAGCGCCTTGCAGCATTCAGAGATCGTGAGTCAGGCCCCCAAAACTCCTGAGGCTGCCATGAAAGGAGGGAAAAACCTAGTTATTTAATTAATTTTAAAATTTCCATTTGGGGTTTGTGATAAATCTCCTGAGTTCAAGGCTTTCCTGCTAAGGCTGACTCAGGGCTGGGCTGCAGGGCCAAATCTGTGCATCCCATTGTGGGATCCTGGAATATGACATATATCCCATGCACAGACCTGTCTGTGGGAGCTGGAAATTTGGGGACCATCACTGTGCTGGGCCCTGGGAAAGATCCCAAGGGGTGGCACTGGGAACAGAGCAGTTTGAGGGTGTTTAATATGGCCAGGTGGAAGGGGGTGCTGGGGACAGTGGTGGCAGGCACAGATGTCCCAATCCAAGGCAGCATTTTCCAAAGGCTTGTCTCCCCTCTCGCTGCACAAGTGGAGTGGAGTCCATGTGGATTTTATTCCAACCAGCAGCAAAAGGTGACCCCGACACCATCTGGGTTTGGGAATGTAAAGGGCTGGCTCCTCGCTGGAGCAAAGTGTTAAAATGTGATTTTTTTCCCCCCCTTTTTTTCAGTTTTTAATTTATTCGGCGGCAGCTTTGCCTCGCTCTGGTTGCCAATTTCCTACTGGTTTAATATTGGAGATTTATGATTCCTAATCCCTGGGTGTGCCCTGGTGCTAGGGGACCCCTCACTGCCCTGGCTCTCTCCCTCAGCACATGGCTTCAGCAGGGATTGCTCAGCTCTGGGGATAGGATTTCTCCACCTTCCAAGCAGTGGAAGGGGCTGTGAGTGCCAGGATTGGTGCTTCCCCCCAGCCTTGGGTTTTTCTGGGGATTCAGGTTTTTTCTCCCCCCTCCCTCCTTCTTTTCAAGCTGCCTTTTGAAAATACGTTTTGCTTTTTTCCAGCAGCCCCTGCCAAGCTCCTCTCGACAAAGGGGGTGACTAAGAGAAGGCTCCGCTGAAGGAAGGATTTTTTTACTTTTTTTTCCAAGAAAGGGCAAAGTGAGCAGATGATCTCACCTTTCGGATGAGGACTCTGTTCCTCAGCCCCATTCCCTCCCCAGTGCTGGGATGGGGATCCAGAGCTGGCATGAGGGACCACAGTGCTGGTACAAAAATGTTCCAGCATCATCCGTGCAGGATCAGGCCCTGCTGCAGCACAGGCAGCTCAGCTTCAGGGGCAAAATGGAGATTGAAAAGCTCCAGGTTTCCTTTACCACAGTCACACCTCACAGAGAGCGGAAAGTTCCCCAAAATCGGGCTCCTGAGGGAGTTCACACCTCACCTGGATCAGCATCACCTGCTCCCATCAAATAATGCCCTCTCCTTTTGCGAATCCCAAAATTCCCTCAGTGGGTTCAGCTGGAATCCCTTCTGCTCCCCCAGGATTTAACTGCCCTCACCCCAGCAAACCCCTCCAGCTCTTCTGGGCGCTGAGTGGCCCTGTGCTCCCCCACGCAGACAAAATAAACCCAGAAAAAGTTTTTCTGCCTCTCTTCCTGCCTCCCCCCCTCCCCGAATCTCCCGGCTTGCCCTCCCTGCCTCCTGTTTCACTCCAAATATTTGCACCAAAACCTATCTCGCGGGGAAAAAGCCCAAATTAAAATAAAAAGAAAAAAAAAACTAAACAAAAAAAAAAAAAAAAAAAAAAAACAAAAAAAACAAACACACAAAAAAAAAAAAACCAAAACACAAACCCGACAAAAACAAACAGATACGAAAAATAAATAAGGGAAAATATCCCCTTTGAAAGGCTGAATGAAGCGGGGAGCTAAAAAGCCCCATTGAGGAGCACGGGGTGGATGATAGCTCCCGATTGAGGCCGCGGGAGAAGGAGCTCTGTTCAAGCTAATTAGGGCCTTTTAGGACATTCAGCACAGCGATGCCAGCAGAACGGTGAGGAAAAGAGCCTCCTAATTGGCTTCCTGCTGGGGTGTCAGTCCCAAAGTCTTTATTATCCCTCCCTGCACCTTTTCAACCCTTTCTTCTCTCCCTGGCCCTGGTGAAAGCCTGGGCTGCCCCGGCATCGCTCACCCCGCTGCCTCACCGCCATGGTTTGTCCTCAAAAAAGCAAATTTGCCGTGGCTGTGGGGATAGTTGGGGCCGTGGGGCTGTGGGGGACCCTTCCACAGCCAGGAGGGTCGGGTGGGAACACCCCTGTGCCAGCTCTGGGACAGTGTCCCCCACACCTGAGCCAGCCCCAGCAAGCGACTCTGGCTCCCTCGTGAAGCTGCAGAAGTGATGCTGAGTGAGAAAAGAGAAGGAAGAGCTTTCCATCTCTTCCCTACTCATTGCTCCAGGGGGATCTCCTGCATGAGACACGTCCTGAGCCACCCACACACACCTTGGCAGGGTCTGCTGGAGCCCACAGGGCAGCCCTAAACAAAATGGAGTGTGAGTGTCACCCAAACCT
>VZTT01027409.1:29385-53383 GCA_013400855.1 Buphagus erythrorhynchus | reverse complement strand
CTCAGGTGATACCTGATAAGTTCTGTGACGCATTGAATACTTGACTCTTAATTTTGATTATCAGACTTTTGCTAATTAAAATGTGAAAGTGTATGCATTTTTTCCTAGTGGATGCATCTGTAAAGAAGCTATGCCAGACCCTTATTGTGAAGAATGTGATTCGACTCTTTTCTTCATTTCAAACAGACCCTAATGTTTGTCAGAGTGATCTGCATATTTTGAGAAGACCCCAATGTGGTTTTGACATGATTTAAGACTTTGCCTGAATTGTTTGGCTCAGCTTTTTCTTTGTAAGATGCATGATGCAAAACAGTTATAATGAAGTGAACATGCCTCTTATCCCCCATCTGATAGTACCAGAAGTCTGATAATCTTTTTGGCAGACAGTGTCTTCCATAAGGTGTTAATCTGTGTATCAGATAATTCACTCATTTTATGGTCAAAAGGACTATAATGTCAGAACTGCTGTACTTGGAGAAGTCAGCACAAATGCATGAATGTTGAGCAATCAGACTCACAGTGGAAGGTTTCTGAATGATAGTTTCTGGATTCTTTTTTAAGACAGAACAATAGCTTTGGGATCACTTGAGGATCACTTTTATAAATCAAATTGAGCTACACACTTTGTAACAAATCTAATAACCATACTGTGAATATAACACAAAAGTCATTGGTATTGCTGGTGATGTGTGGGGATGAAATATACTGCACCAAGTTCATAGCAGTGCTTTGCAGAACAGAACCAAAGGTTTGCTTGTCCTGACATGAATGACTTCCAGTGGATGGTTCTATTGAATTCTGTTTGATTTTATTTGATATTTTGTTATTGGAAACATAGTGTCTTTCTTTTAGAGAAGTTTTTCAAATGGAGTTATACTTACTCTTATAGTATGCCACCTTAGGGAAGAGATACTCTAGGTAAGGCATTAAACTGCTGAAATGAAATTGTAAGGTGTTTCTTTAGTATCTCCCATGGGTGATTTGAAATGTTACAAATCACAAATCTACAGTATTGTGAAGAATTTAATGGATTATCCATGGTTTTGCATTGGAAAGAGACATTTATTCCAAATAAAAGGTTGCTGATATTGGCATTTATAATTTCAGTAGTTCAGCTTGTGAATGGGAGCACAAATATATTTGTATAGTAACAAAAATGAGACTTTGTTCCAATGAGAGTTATTCTACTCAATAATGAATTTTTTTACTAAAAAGTATTGTAGCAAATGGAGAGCAATGAAATTCAATTTACTGGCACTTACAAAGAAACCATAATAGAACTGAAAAATCAGCTGTTTTGAGAATGTGCAAAAATACTGAGATGTAGACCAGCTTGTGTTTAGAGCTTGATTCTTAAATTTTTCATGTCCTCAGGTAATGATGAGCAATTATTTTATATCCTGCCAAGGATCCAACATCAAAAACTAAGTCATAAATAAGTAGCCTGATATGGAAAATGAATCTGCTTGTAGTAAATATGTAAATGATTCAGGAGTAACTGTTTAGCTATCTATGTGACAAAATACAACTAAGAATGAATCTTCCAGGGGTATGTCAAGCTACTCTTGTTTTATCATTTGATTAAATACACAGTTGCTATCTCTTAATTTCAAGTTTGTCTTGGTAATTCTAGAAAAAAAATTTAAAACAGGACTAGTGATCTGTAGTATTTTTGAAGGCTTAAGTAATTGAAAACTGTTTGCCAACTTTCTGAACAATTTGCACTAAACCTTTTCACCTGCCTGAAGGGCTGCCACAGAGCTGGAGTCTTTTGGAGTTTCAGAGACACGAGTTATAAGGCAGGAAATTCCAATTAGATGTTACAGTGAAAAAATGTTCATAAGGAAGAGGTTTCTTGGAGCGCTTGTGGAGTATCTTTGGACCTGTTGAAGGCTCAACTGGACCTGGCCTTGAGGAACCCATCTGGTTAGGTCTGCACTGAACTGTGGACTAGAAGACCTCTTGAGGTCTCTTTTGCAAATTATTACCTATTTCTGTGATTCCTAGGTAAAAAGATGGCACTTAGAAAAAGAAATTCTCTATAACAGTCTGAGCATTTGTGGATCAAAGGGATTCTTGCCTAATTCCAGTTTTGGAAAACTTCAGTTTTAATAGATGCTGAAGTAGACTGTAGTTGTTTTCTGAAGGCTGTCAAAATCATGCTGTGTATTTTCTAGCACCTGGAAGGGCATTCATCTTGATGTAAAAATTACCTGCAATTATTTTGCTTATAAGGTCTTAACCTTTAATAAAGCTAGTAACATAATAGAAAGTACTTGTCTAATTTAGGAATCAGCTACTATACAAAACAGGTGGAAAACTGTTCATAAACATAGTGAAATACAGCCTACAAAGTCCCAAGCCATGGAGCAGAAGGTTGAAATGTTCTTAGATGTGTCCATTCTTCTTTATTCTAGTTGTATAGAATTATACTTAAAAATAGCACTAAAGTAAGTTGGGTTTTGTTTGGGGGTTTCATTTTTGTCTCCTTTTATATAAATTAATTAATGCCTTTAGGCTATTTTATTGCACCCTGTGGAAAAGCAGACACCTGAACTTTTGAACTACTGAACTTTTCCTTCAATAATGATCAAAAGTTGTTGATCTTGGGATCCTAATTATCCTTTTGTGGCAGCAAATGGATTCACAAGTTCCTTTCTCATCTTCTGAATTAAGAAATAAAAATGCTAAAAAAATTTTATCTGAGAGCAGTGTATTTTTTGAGTTTTCTGTCAGAAAATAGAATTTTCCAGTCAATATCAATGTTATGTTTGGTTAAAAGTTTCCTAGTAACTGCTTTGGCAAAAATTAGGAGAAAGAGGCATTTACAATGCCAATGGTGTGTTTATGCATTCGGTTTAGGGATTTCTAAAAATAAAATGAATCGTTTATACCTAATAGGTAAGTTATTCTTAGGCTGGAGTGTGTTTATACACATATAAAATGTGTAATGTGTATATGTCTTGATAAGTTTACATAAACATTTTCAGGGTGAACTTTTCAATGGAGAATTACAATAGCTGTTCAAATATAAACATGCTGTAAGAGACTTCTACATCACTGAATCTAATTGCATGGTATTATAAGCCAGTACATAATTTAATCTCCTTCACTGTGCTCTATTTTAAAAGTAATTAGGAGTTCTATATGCAGTGCTCCAGCTATTCCAGAGTCTTAATTTTTCATTATGTGAAACTTTCAAAGAATTTCCATTTAAAGCAGTTACCTAGTTTAATTTCAATTGAAGAAAATTAACTAATAGTTTATTAATATCTCTTAGCTCTTTTCTCTCCTTGGCATTTAAAATACTCTTTTTTTGTATGCAAAACAAGTCGGGATTTTTTTTATCCTCTCATCTCGTAATCTCTCACGTCTTCTCATCCTGTTCTAGCTCTGTGCCAGTCCCACTTTGAGTTATTCTCTTTTAGACAAGGCTCTCGTAACGACATACCACACTCTGGATGAAGTCTTACAATTAATACTTTTCTATTCTAATTAAGACTTCTGACTTGCATATCTTCATGGTTATGTCCAGATGATGAGCTTCCAGGTCATGCAAGGGTTTTCTTCAGGCCCTTCAGTACATATTTTCACACGTGGTGCTTTGAACTCATCACATTTCTCTTTGGTAATATTTTAGGAACTTTCCCATCCTTTACTGGGGTACATGCAACAAATTTAGCTAGACTGACATTGCCCCTTCTAGGTTAGAAACTTGCTACAAATACTTTTTGTGTTTGTGGATTTGTAAGGATCGTATCTCATTATACTTTAGATGGAGTTAGGCAACAGCATCTGTTCTCATAGTCTGCCACATTTGTATACTTATATATTGCTTTTCCTGTATGGTAACTTTTAAACTGTTGATTATGTACCTGTTTCATTAACTTTCGTATTTGGTAAAGCGGACTCTCAGATTTTTTTTCTTCAGTATGTTGTCTTGTCTCACAAATGGGGTACTTTTTTGTTCTTTTTTTTTTCAATGTATCTCAATTGAAAATATTTTCCCAGTAGAGAGAAACAGAGCAGTAATTTAAAATTTTATGCGTACTTTCAGGAGCAAACATTCAATTGAAAGTTCTCTTACTTCTCCAAATACTTACAACTTCACATTTTATGTTGTAATCTGCAGTGACGAGTAATTAGACTGCATGTAGTCTCTGTGCATAAAAAATAACATTGTTGAGACTAGGGTATTTCAGTAAAAACAATATTTTTTATTTCTGATATTTACTTAAAAGATAATTTGCACATTTTCTGGATGTTCATTTTATAGGAGGGAAGTTCATTTGAATGCAGCATTTCATGACTTGTATGAAATAAAAATGTCAGGATAGATCGTCACTGATGAAATGCATTTAAATTTCTCAGCTCTTATTACAAGGTACTTAATAAATGAAGTTACAGAATTAGAATTTAATATAAAATTGTCTGTATAATTCTACATGGATGCTAGCTGGTGGTGTCTAAAGAGCAGCAAGATATTCATGGTTCCTGAACAATCTAGTTTTATTTTTATGATTGCTTTCTGAAATTGAAATTTTTAAACTAGAAAAAAGGTCAGGGTCACTGTAAATGTGAATTGCTGCCTACTTCTGTTTTAAGACAGCATTTTAAATCAAAAACATTCTTAGAGTTGGTAGTATTGTATTCTTTTGTGTAACCTCGGTAGTTTTCCAAAATTTAATGCTTACTATTGTAACTAAGATTATCTTAAGGGATATACCTAACTTTGCATATGCAGTTTTTTGGAAATCATTACTTTCTTGAGGTTTTGATTTGATGAACTAGTAAAACACTACCTTTTAAGTATGCATATAAATGTTATAATCTTTAGTAGGATTAAGGACATTACTTTCTTCCCATGATTGGATTGAAATATTCTGAGTAACAAATATAGATTTAATTTTAATTTTAAGTGTTTCATAATTTGGAACAAATTTTCAGAGTTTGTAAATATAGAAGTAACAAGTACTTTTTTACCTTTAACAAGGTAAATTTGTGAGAGAGTGAGTAATAGAAGCAAAGCAATCTTCTGGTGTAGATTTTCTGCCTGGTTATAGGAGTCACTCTGATCTCATTTCAAAGCTGTGACCTCACCAGTGCAGTGCCTCAAGGTTTTGTGGGTAGAGCATCCAACTTAGTTATTCATAAATTATCAAAATAAGCCAGTAAATTGGTGGCATGATTGCTGTTGATTTTTGGTTAGGCTATGTTACCTAATACAGCAAAAATGAAGCTTTTGCTGGAGAACTGCAGAAGCTTACAGGGCAGCAGGTGATAAGACCTAGTTAGAACACGTTGGGTTGTGTAGGCTGTGAGCTGAGCAGGCACTAGTGAAATACTGGCCTTGTTCTTGGAAACTTCATGCCTGGTGTTCACCGATGGTTAGAAGAGCATGCTAAAAACTACTGGGAAAGAAATAGGGAACCAAATACTGAATATTAGCCTGTCTTTTAAACCCATCATATGATTTAATTTTTGATTTTATGTAGAGTTCATGTTCCCATGTCTTGAAAAGGGTAAGACCTGGTATGAGCAAAGGTACAGAAGAGCAAACTGTAACTTGTAGCTGAGTGATGCTCCTATTTCACATCTGTCCTTATTTGCATTCCTCTTGTGTTTTGCTTCTCTTATTTCTCCTTCCCACAATTAGAAGCAGATAGCTGGGAGATGTGATGCTGTCCAAGTGACAGGCAGAGAGTTTAATGCATGTGATGAGAGTTTATTTAAATTGTAGACATGTTCCTCTATGACATAGCTTAGAAAAGAATGATGGGAAGAAAAAGTTACTTGTTTAATTTCTAATAAATTCTTGATGTTAGATGTATTTATCCTCAGTGTTCTAAGGTTTAACTACTGTTTCAAACAAGGAAATGGTTTGTCAAAGAAAGAGTAGGTAATTACTAATTTAAATAAGACAGAAACATATTCAGAAACTGAAATGTTGTAGTGGGAGAAAGCAGGTACTAGAGAAATACACTTTTTTTTCTTCATTTAACAAATGAGACAAAGGAGAGGAAAGTTCTTGTCTTTTTAAGCTTTAATATTTTATATATGGTATTTTGGTCATTGTACATACCTGATCACAATTAATCAGTAATTGATCAGTAAAGCTGATTGAATGATAAATCGTGATAAAGGTTTTGTGCCTTCTCTCCAGTCTGCAACACTCAATACAATTTCAGATTCCTCTGAGACTGCATATTGACACTGGAAAAAAGTGATCTGTCCCTTTCCTGCATGTTGAAAAAAATTCTTTCCACAATGATTGTTGCTACAGATTTTAGTATTCTTATATTCGTGGACTGAAATGTGTTCATATACAGCTTTTATGCTCCTGATGTTAATTTGTACTTTTCAACATGCTGGTGTATATCCAGTATTTCTTTCTGTATTTTACTGGCTTTTGAGAACTGATCTAAACAGAACTTTTCTTCCTTCTGTGGCCACCAGCAACATTTCTTTTGAGTTCAATAAAGTACTATTGTGTCTTTAATGAAACTGTGAATATGTGAGTTGTTGTGGACTGGAGAGGCAGTTTTTATCAAGCTCTCTTTTAAGATGCTAGTAGAAAAAGAATAAGGATATAATTATTAAGATTTATCAGCTCTCAGAAAGCTTGCTTTGCTGTGCTTTCTTACAGTGAAAAAATGGTCTTAGAACTTGAATGGTGGGTTGGACATTCACCCTTAAAAGGTGGTTGTGCAAACTGTCAGCAGAAATGTCCAACAGAAGTCCAACAAAACTTCTTTCAGTCATTGTTAAAGTGATAGTAGTGTTTATTAGGAGAGGTGAAATAACAGATTCATCTGGTATGTGATACATACATACATTCTGGTTGTGCTAGGGCACTTAAATTGGTACTAAAGCTGAGGGTCATGGTAAATGTTTGATAGTCCTGAGGTAATGATACATGTACTCAGCTGTTCTTGTTTATGTCCACTGATGCTCGTGTCCTAGGCAGTCCTGTCTATTGCTGCAAAGGCTAAACTAAGATATACCTCCAAATAAAATCCCCAGATGGGGCAATGTAAAATCAGAGAAACTATGACTTTTCTGAGGGTGATGTCTTACCCTCTAAACTGTTATGTCTTATGAGTGACAAGCAAATAATTCTGACAGCTTGGTTTTCTTTGCACATCTGAATGATGACAGCATATTACGTATTCTACATATATTATGTAATAAAGGTGTCACACATAACGATGTTACATATTTTACAGCAAAGACTTTAGTGACTAGACACAACTGCATAAAATTTACTCTTATTATGCAGCAAAACTTTGTGTTATTTATAAAACGAAAAAATACATTTTTTCAAATTTTGGTGAGACATGTAATTTTGAAATTTGCCTTGATCACTACTGTTATTCTGTTAGTCTTTTGTTTTCCCAGAAAAAGGAAAAGAGTTTCCTCCTTAATGTGCAATTTAGCAGGAAACATTGTTAATTAGGAACTTAAATTTTCATATTTGTTTTAATGAGATTAAGTATGCCTGCTATGGAAAATGTCTAATATGGCAAGGTTTTGGATGTGCTCAATGGAAACCATCTTTGATATTTGTGCTTTTGGTTTAAAAATTGTATCTTTCCTTTAGCTAAAGTATTGTCTTCTCCAGTAGTTTTTGCTGAACTTGTGTTAGCGGACAGAATAGTGGAGTGCATACTTCATATAGAAATAAAAATGAACATTTAAATAGTGAGCAATCTGTTTTGGGCAGGTATGCTTGAGAGGTTGTTAGAAACAGTTTTGAGGGCCTGGTGTAAATAACACAGGAGGAGTAAAAGACTGCATCATTTTACAGAATGTGGCAGAGTAAGGAAAGGAGGAAGTTTTCCTGGACACTAGAGGAGAATAAGTGAAGCATGAAATAACTAGTTTCATGAGGGTTTGTATAAGAGAGATATGCAGTTGACAAGAAGAGGCAGAGAAACTCTTGGGACAGAATTTCTGACTGTAAGATGCTCAGTGTTCTCCAAGTCAATGCAAAAAGGAGGGTTTGTTGGGGTTTTTTTGGTGTGATGTCTTTAGGTTATATGAAGAGAAGTAGTTGACTTTTCAAATGTATGCAGACCTTTTAAATGTTCTCTGCTCTTAAGCAGGAATACATGGTAAGTAAAAGTTTACCAATTTAAAAATACTTAAAATGACATTTCAATGATCCTTACACAGAGCACAGTTAATATTGTAGCCCTCAAATTTGGATATCTTAACTTGGTTCTATGGAAATTGCTTTTTTCATATGCTTCCTCCAGTTTTCAGGTCTTTGTTAATCAGTGGCTCAGATTTGAGTTCGTAATTTTGCTGCACAAAACCTAGCTAGACTGAGTTGTTAGTTCTCAAGTAGATACTGGGCTTTTCATAATAAATCTGTAATTAATTTTTTAATAAAACTAGAAATGTAATGACAGTTTGTTTGTACGGTGATAGATGTCACAATTTTTGGTTTTACTGTTTTTTCTTGGTGTCATGGGTTGACCCTGATGGTTGCCCAGGCACCAACAAAAGCCACTCCCTCACTCCTCTCTGCAGCTGGACAGAGGAGAGAAAATTTAACAATGGGTTCATGGATTGAGATAAGATCCAGGAGAAATCACTCATCAAATACCATCAAAGGCAAAACAGGCTCAGCTTAGAGATATAAAGTAAATTTATTACTAATAAAATAAGAACAGGATAATGAGAAACAAAATAAGCCTGTAAAACCACCTTCACTCCACCCCTATCTTTCCCAGCTCTACCTCTTACCCCAGCAGTGCAGGGAGACAGGGAATGGGGGTGATGGTCAGCTCCTCACCTGTGGGTTCTCTCACTGTTCAAGGAGAGGAGTTGTTCCCCTGCTGCACTGTGAGGTCCCTCCCACAGGAGACCGATGGGAATCCATCCAACAAACAACAGCTCTCTGCAAACTGCTGCAACGTGAGTCCCTCCCACGGGCACACAGTCCTCCCAAAACTGCTGTGCTGTGGGTCATCCTTCCAAGGGCTGCAGTCCTCCAAGGACAGGCTGCTATACCTGGAAGCAGGGCCTTCTATCTCCACTGGGTCTCCCACTGGATCACAGCCTCCTCCAGGCATCCAACCACTCCATGGGCACCTCTGCCATGGGCTGTGGGTGGATCTCTGCATCCCCATGGATCCCCATGGTCTGTGGGTGGATCTCTGCATCCCCATGGATCCCCATGGGCTGTGGGTGGATCTCTGCATCCCTCATGGATCCCCATGGGCTGTGGGTGGATCTCTGCATCCCCCATGGATCTCCATGGGCTGTGGGTGGATCTCTGCATCCCCCATGGATCTCCATGGGCTGCAGGGACACAGCTACCTCCCCATGCCATCTCCACAGCCTGCAGATTAATCTCAGCTCTGGTGCCTGGAACACCTCTTCCCCTTCTTTGCTGACCTTTGTGTTGCCATGTTGTTTTCCTCCACATGTTCTCACTTCCTTCTCTTCTCTGGCTGGAATTATAACTACACCACAACCTTTGTTTTGATTTCTTCTTAAATATGTTATCACAGAGGTGTTACTATCGTCCCTAATTGGCCCTGCTTTGTCCATCTTCAGAGCCATCAGGGAGTGGCTCTGTTAGACTGTGTGGAAGCTTCCAGAAGCTTCTCACAGAAGCCACTTCTATGAGCCCCCTCTGCTGCCAGTAACCAGGCCATGCAAAACCAATACATTTGGCAAGCATGAAAACCATGCCAAATTTCCATTTGACAAAGGTAATGTAAATTTTTTTGCAGAATATTCAGATACATTTTTTTGAGAGGAATGTTACACTGAGGCATAGTAACACACAACAATTTCCATGCAGGATACTGAAAGTTCCAGGAATTTATGGCTAGAATACTTCATAATTTGCTTCTAGGTATGCCTGAAGCAGTGCAGCCATGAGTGAAAACTGCAGCTATCTGACAGCTGTGAGTGACCTCAGTGAGGTGAGTCAGTGTCAAACCAGGTCTGTACCAGTATCCTCATTGCAGCTGGTGCTACTTGGCACCATGGCAGTCCCAGTGGAGTTACTGAATCAAAGCACCAGGCTGCTCTCCTTGTTTGATGTGCAGTGCCAAGAGTTAGCTGAAAAACTTTGTTTTCTGTTCTCCTGAAGAACCATTTATTCTGGTTGTGTAGAATGTAGTTTTCACTGCTGACGAGGGATCATCGTGTATTTATACATAGAATTAATAAGTGGAGTAATAGTGAAACATCAGGACCAAGTATTATTATGTATACTTAGAAAAATGGTGAAGCACCATCAAAGAATCATTGTACATCTCTGTGAAATTACTTGAATGATTGATGATCACGTCAATGTCTGTGACAATCGAGAGAAATTAGATGAGAGAAAAGATTCTGTTTATTTTGTTGAAGCTGTGTTAATGCTTTACTTTTTTTCCTGTGTGGATCCCTCTCAGCTGAGTAAAATAAAAAAATATAAAGCATTGCAGAATACCAGAGATTAACTGAAACCTGCAGAGCCTGAAATACTTTAGGAGGCATTGAACTCTTTCTCATTCTGCTCTTTCATGTAGCTAAGAAATGCGGATCAAGGCCTGTCTAGCAGAATTACTATGCTATGCGTCATAATATAATAAAATACTGTGTTATGACCTAAACAAAGGACCTGAACCCAAGGTTCTGTATTATTTTCCAACTGTGTTATTTCCCAAGAATTCTGCAAGCTTTTGAAGTTGTTGCACAAGAAAATCTATAAAGGCCCCACAACCTTAGTTGCTGTAAATAACTCTTTATTCTTTTTAAAATAGGCTAGATTGCCCATATTCCCAGTGTTCATTTAAAATCTTATATATGTTTTTCTTGTAGACAAGATTACTAAGGAGGGAGTGAACATGTTGAATATTTTGAGAAGTTAGAGATTGCTTGTCTGTAGCAGTTGGGAATTCATTGAAAAATTACCATGCTATTGCCCAGTACATACCCCCCAAATGAGAGCTTACATGATAGGTATTTTCTGCTTTTTTACATCCTCAGACCATAGTCTCTAAAATTGTCTTAGCTTTCTATGTGGTATCATCAAGTCATTAAATATTAAACCCTACAAGTCTTATTTCTCGATTTATAAGAGAGGAGCTAAAAGCTCTTTGTAGTTTTTAATGTTTCTAAAATATTCTGAATATATGAAATGCTGTTCAAATACTAAGTTTAAATATTTTCACTTAAGCAAGGCAACTTGGTTTAGTCAGATTTTAACCTTCTAAGATTGCCTGAAATAATTACAATGCTCTCTATGTGACCCTTTGTAGTCTTAGCAGCTTTCGAAGGTTTCACCAAGACCTGATGAAAATCCCCATTTAGTCTTGCTATGTAATATTTTGATGTGCTCTCTCATCTCAGGCTTCTTAGAACTGTAAGCTTGGCTCTTTTTCTTGGTGTTTATTACAGATGTTCCCTGGTTTACCTTTCCTACTTTTTCCACTAAGCACTGTTTTTGCAATATATTAAGACAGAAAGGATAATAGATTTTCATACTAGGTAAGTATGGTCAGAGAACATAAATCCTCTGTTGACCAAAGAAGACATTGGAAGGCTGAAAAAGAAAGTGGAAAAAATTCTGCATATCTGGGAAGAGCAAAAGGCATGTGACTGTATTTTAACACAATTTACTATTTAACAGTTTATTATTTATTATTTATTTGAGATTTTTCTGGAAAGTGGACTTACAGATCACATAAATAAAAACCTGAAGTCAAAAGAAAGTTTACGGTAAATTAAGAATATTTTGAGAAATCCTATGTGTAACAGGCAGTTTTTATTTGAATATAGGCATAAAAAATGGTAGACTAGGGAAGAGTTTCTTTATCTTCTAATATATATTCTGAATTCTTGGTAAAATATTTTATTTTAAATAAATGTGTCATGCTTATAATCTAATAGATTAGTCCTTGTCATCACTATCATCATTGTTACTATCCTATCAAAAGAAGAGTTGATATTTGTATTTCCTTTCATAAGGTAATAAATCTTTCATTGCTGTGTTTTTGGTTTGATTAATTGAAGTGTATGAGATAGCCAAGATGCTTAAAATTGTGTCTTCTGTTCCACAGAGAAACAGGAATTCAGAGAACTAGCCTGAACATTGTAATATAGTCATTATAGCCTCATAAAAAGCATCTGGTTTTAGTGAGAATTTATATTCAACAAGATGCCTATATCCATACAAGCCAGTGCATAACAAACACATTATGTACAGAAGCTATAATTTCACACAACTGAAAGACTGACATCAAATGTCAACCTAACAATTTTTAAATCTTTTTTTTATTTGCAAACTCCAGAATGTTTTCCAGCTGAAGCATCTCTCTACCAAAGAGTAAATTTCTACTTACTTAAAATTTACTAATTTTTAAAATTAACCTTTTCTAATCACGAAAGTTTGGCAGATCACAAATCAAAAGCTGACTTGTTTAAAGAAATGTAAGAAAATTTCTAGCAATAAATAAATACTGTTCAGAGTAATTTTTCAGATTGATTGGTAGAGCACTGCTTCAGAGCCACTGACATGGGTTACTGTCGACTGGGGAACTGGGCAATGGCAATTTAGTTTTATCCAGATCTCATTTGTTTTCATCTCCCACATACGGAATTTTAAAGTTAATTCATTTGCATGAGGGTAGAAACACTGCCCAGTTGGAAAAAGTGGTACATATTTTCAAGAAAATTCCTTTCATTATAATGAGGAGGAAATGCAATCTCAAAACCATATAACTATATAACTTAAATTGGTTAAAGTATCTTAAGTGGATCATTGTGCTTTTCAGGACCTGTCAGTTCTAATGCTAAATAGTTGTATTCAGTTATGGGCTGGACAGAAATCAATTCAAAATTGTGTATGCAATCATGATATCCCTCATGGAAATTTTTCATTCACACAGTTTCCCATGTTTGGTGCTGTTTAGTAGGTGGATTTGTTCTGCTTTAACGAGGAGTTTTTGTGTAGCTGAATGTAATTCCATGTGGTTGGATTCATAAGCATCTTCCTTTTAATGGAAGCTTTTTCTCTCCACATGGAGGCGGTCACTTCCTGGAATGGGCAGAAATATATTCTGTTTTGCAGTACTGCTTAAAAATGCAGCAGTATGTTAATTAATATTTTTAAGTCTGTGTAATTCATTGAGATTTTGAGAGACAGATAAAATAAATTGTGTAATTGTATGTCACCTTATATATAGGCAAAATCCAAAAGTTTGAGATTAGATACCCAAGAAAGCATTGAAAACCTCAGAGATCATAGGATTATTGGATAGCCTGAGTTGGCACAGACCCATCAGGATCATTGAATGCAACTCCTGGCAGGACACCCCAAGAATTCCATCCTGTGCCTCAGAGCATTGTCCAAACACTTCTTGATCTCCATCATGTTGAGCTCTGTGTGATTGGACACTAGAACCTGTGGAGATGTGTTACCTTCTCCCTTGCCATTCCTCTTTTTCTTGTCAGTATGGGGATATTAAGAAACAACCACTTTAAATCTAAGAAAGAACAGTAAGCACAAAATTGCATGTTAAACTACTCTCTCCAGTGATCAGGTGCCTAAATTCAAAATACACTAAGTGTTTTACCAACTTATGATTCAGTGCACCTCATTCTTCCAGTTATTTTTAAAATGACAAATACCACTAAAAATGTGTTTGGTCTCATGGCAGGAACTTGGAGTTCTTTTTCTGGTGAGTAAATATTAATCACAAGGTTGTGCACTCCTATTCTATTTTGTCTGCTTCCCTAGGTCCAAGATCTGTTCATTCTTTTCTGCACCTTGGCCTTGCTTGACTAAAGTCAAGTACCTGCTTAGCAGGGTAGGTTCCTTAGTAGTCAGAACATTCCTGCTGAAGGTGTCCTGCATACGGAAAAAAATAATTTTTTTGTCAGTTTTTCATTTCTTTAGGCTCAAGCAGGAAGGGAGTAAAGAGTTTAAGTAGAAGTAGTCACTGCAGGGTGGTTTGGACTAGTTTTCAATGTTGACATATGAAAATACATAAAGTATTTACTTTGGGAATAGCCCTATTGCTTCTGAGACAAGTTGAGTGCTATTATCTAATTCCTGCTATGCAAGAGGGAGAGATGGCATTGTTATAATTAAACTTGAGGCTATTTTTTTGTTACTTTCTTGCAGGAAACAGATTCAACCTCTTCTAGGACGGTTTAGCCAGGCAGAGGCTTTGTTAATCTCATCTGGGGTTGAGCCAGGGACTCTGGATGGTGTTCTCCTGGATGCTGGCTGTTCTTCTATGCAATTTGATACACCTGAAAGAGGTTTTTCCCTGCAGAAGGATGGACCTTTGGACATGAGGATGGATAGTGACAGGTACATTTTAATAGAGTATTTCTTCTTGAACGTTAAAAGCTGTCTGCTCAGCAACCCCTGTGCATTTGCTTTCCTCTTAAAATGAAGAATTCTTGTCATCAAACAATGACATCTAATTTTGAGTGAGTATTCTGACTTTCTTTTGCCAAAAAAAGGTTTTTTTTTTATCTCAGTGCTCAGCCCTGGTTATTGTCTTTGCCTTCTTTGAAATAAGAGGAAGGTTCCAGTGATGAGTAATTAAACCAGTAATGTTTTATTGACTATGCCTTTAAATTGTAACATTTTTGCAGTGTGTGGTATACAGTCACAGGAACATCTCTCTTTCAGAGGCCTATTATTTCCACAGTTTCTCTGCCTGTACTTGATCTGCAGGCTCACAACTTCTTATTGCAGTCCCTTTCCTTTTCTGCCACACTTGTTATTTCTGGAAACTTCACTTGAGCAGGTTCAGTTGCTCCCTCAGGAAAGGAGCAGCATCCTTCTGTGCAATGACCATCTTATCCAGTTGCTTCTCTATAAAAGAAACATAATAAAAATAAATAAATAAAATCATATCCATTATATCTTCTAGTTTAAATAAGATAGCTACATTGCTTTTAACATGCTAGTATGATGCATGCTTCCATGCCCATTTGCCATTATATTTGTTGTAAGTTTTACTTAGCAAAATTATAAACTTCCTGTCTCTTAGTGTAGGAGGCACATCAGGCTTAATTTTTATTATTTGTCAAATTAATGGTTATTGAGTAAATCACCTGTATTTAAATTTGGATTGGTGTTTAGTACCTTCAAGAGCACGAAAAACAGTCATGGAATTATAATTTCCACTTATGCAGCATTTTTCATCTTCAGACAGCCTGATGTATTTCTGCAGCATTTTTCTTTTTGCATGAGCAACCAAAGATCTGTCTTGTATGGATGATGGCTGTAATTGCATGGTGCATTACATGACAGAGAATGACAATTTTCTTCTCGGTGTTTTGATGAACATGTAGTCTTAAGAAATGCCATTTGTTCTTTCATTGCTCACAAGAGCCAATGGGAAGCCTCAATTTCAAACGAATTAGCTTACCATATTAATGTTAAGTTTTAACACAGCAAATTTCATGTTACTTGCTTTTTCTGGTTTTGTGCAAAATGCTGCCATGATTCTCCTGGGATTCAGCCCTCAGATTTCAAGAATCTGAACTCCAGGCTTAAATATAAGTCTGATGCATCATGAGAAAACAAACACAGAACAGAAGCATAAGAACAAAGGATACCTGAGGCATAACAAAAGCCTTACACTCTTACACTATGGTTGTTGCTATGATACTACTTGCCTCCAAGTTTTGTTATCTTTTGTAAGATACTGCAGGGGAGTAAAAAATGCTTGAAAGAGACGAGAACTTACAGAAGAATTTATTAAGTAGTATGTATGTTTTCTCTGATTAGCAAACCCATAGATGATGTTCATAAAATACCTTGAACTATTTCAGTAGTGAAGTGACAGAGATATAGATCTATAGATTGAAGGCTTTCACTGCTTAAATTGTTGTAAGTCCTGTAATTTATATGACTATGTCATTACTGTTATCTCAGGAGAGTATTTATATATATTCTTATGTCTTTTAGTGAAAAGTAATGTTTAATTATCTTCATTAGCAATTGTTTTCATAAGAGGAGATGTGAAAGGAAAGATCCTTGAAATCAGTTCTGGCTAGAAAACAACATATGATGCAAGGTGGCTAAAATGAACCCATAAGAGGCAAGTTTATATTCTAAAGCTGGCTAAGTAGAAAGGTCACACATAATTTCCATCCTAACGTGATACTGGAATATATTTATTCTTGTCATCCTATTAAACACAGTTTATGATAATACTTGGAAGTTAAAACTGTTCTAATTGAAGTTGAGGAACAAACTCCATTTAAACCAGCAAGAAAAAGGATTTAAAAGGTGCAAGCTGTTTTCACAGAGTTGCCATCTCCTATCTGAAAACCTCAAAGGCACTTGTATGCGGTGTGTGTGTTTGACTTTATGTCTCAACGCTATGAAGCTTCACCTCTTGTCAATGAGGACTGACGTCAGTGAGCTAATTGGCTCTTGTGGTGCGCAGGTCCCCTGCCATGGCCACCGCTGCCGATGTTGTGAATGCCTTGGATCAACAGGCGCTTGCGTCCATCCTGAGCGCGTACGGGGAGGAGCGGCGCGCTAAGAAAATCGCTTCAGCCATCGTTCAGGCACGCAGCATCTACCCCATCACCAGGACTCAGCAGCTTGCAAGCATTGTTGCAGGTACCCTCATTAATTCTTCACAGTGGCTGCTGAGGAGAAAAAAATATTAATCCCCAAAGTCCCAGAGGGATCTATTTGTACTTGAAATCATGCAGGATCTAATCCTGCCTGTTCTGCTCTGATGTCAGCTCTCTTTTTCTCTTTTTTTAAGCTCCCATTTTTTGTATTGTAGTTTGACAATTAGTTTAATAATAGATTTAACATGAAGTGATTTATCATTTTGTCAGCCAAGTTGAACCATAGAATGACAGCAGCCTTGAGTATTCTTTATCCTAGCTATTGATCCTGGCTACTTTCAAAAATCAGGTATGTCATATCTGTCTTAGTTTAAAATTTCTATATTTTAATATTTTAAGGAGAGGTACCATGGCAGTTTCCAATTATGAGTAAAATCAGATAATTTCTGTATTTTTAAAGAATCAGGAAGCACAAAGCAATACATGGCTTGCTTCACCTTGTGCATGCCAACTAGATCAGCCTGAAGAGACTGTTGAAACACTTCATCTTCCTTGCTCCTCACTGTAAACAACTTGAAGAATATGCAGTTAGGCAGGAACAGTGCTTACATCAAGAAGCTTTACATTTGTGTTCCCAAGTAAAAAAATTTCAAGAAAAAATATAAGACATGAATCCTGTTCATTAACATAATATGTATATGTAGTGTCAGGATGTTTTTATTTTCTTAACGAAATCATGAAAATCGCTACATCTTGTCATGCATAAGTCTAAACTGCTGACTTTGAATATAGACCTTTACAATTCTAATCCAAATTTAACATTTGCTAAAGAACAGGGTAAAATATTTTATCAGTATCCTGAAGAGTTGAAAAATTGAAAAATTTATGATATTCTAAAAAATTTGTATTAATTAAACTGGAAGTCTAAGGCACTTAAATTTAATGATGGAAAAATTAAAAGGTTTGGATTTGTAGAAGTCAGGACACTTTAGCAAAATGTCCAGGCGACCAAGGCCCAAAGTTTAGCTGATATGAAAAAGGGACTTGAGGAGACACTGCTTGCTGTTGTAAGCCCCTGCTGTAAATATAGTGAATATAAGAAATCTTAAAAAAAAAAAATCTAAGAGATAAAGCAGTATGTGACTTTTATAAACCTTACATTTTTAATATCATCACTAGCAATATCCTGAAATAATAATTTTGGGCTTTGTCATATATGTCATAAATCTCATGCTTTTTGAAAAACTGTTGATTAAGAATTTGAGCCAACCGTATCACTGTGTTAAGGATATGTTATGTGTTACAGACAGGCAACTCAGTAATTCTGAAATAATTTTGTGCCACATCTTAAACTAAGAAAATGAAAATGCTAGTGTATAAAAGACAGCAATTGAAGTTCCCTTCATGTTTAATGTCCTGCATGTGAGTCATTTGTTAATGGTCAGTTTCTGTGACAATGAGAAGGATTTTTTTGTTCTCACTTTCAATTCTCTGCTATATTTGAACAACTTCTTGATCCACAAGTCAGATACGCATCAGGTAGTGTACATGCCTAAACAATGAGTCCAGCACACATCTGCCAAGACTTTATTAAAGATGTATGTTTTGTGTGCTTTTTTTGGAGTACACAAGTAGTTATAACAATTTTAGAGCTGTTACACTGATCCCTGTTTGCATAAAACTTCTTCCAATTTTAATTTGATTCATCCAGCAAGGAAGCACTATGGTGGATCCTATTGGTTTTTGAACGGATTAAGAAAATCTTAAGGAAATTTTTTGTAATTGTGATATATTTTGATTCATTTATCATCTATCATTAATATATATTCTTACATGAAATTATGTTGGTGAAATTATTGGGATAAAGTGCCAGAGACCATAGCTACAGGAACCTCTTGATGGCACAGCCCAAAAAAACTACTAATTCAGAACTTCACCAGGGTAAGATTTATGACCTGTATTAGTTAAATGTTATGTCTTTTAAAAAATAAAATATTAATCAGAATAATAAAACCTTCCATTTTAGATTTTGCAGATTCTTTGCAAGCCTGATTATCTTCCAGAACAGGATTGTTATTTTTGCCTAGCATAGGAACCAGAACACAAGCAAAACAATCTAGCCAGTGAAGCTGGGTGTGAGTGTCTGAGAATTTGTGTAGTGTCCGTATTTCTTTCTCCTCTTATGGATTACTATGGTTTCAGATTTTCTACAGCTCCCACGTTTTATCTCAAGGTCCAGCTGATAATCAGAATAACAGTGAATCTAGATTTGGACTAACCTGAACTTGGAAAATTTAATTTTTTTTTAATAGAATGCTAGACTTCTGGTCTTTCCTACCACCCCCTAAAAGGTTAGAACATGTATTGCAGTTCCTAATTGATTGGGAGATAATAGTGAAGGATGTAGCTTGAAAAAACACCAAGGAAACAAAACAGCATTAGAAAATTTGCCTTTCTCTTTGTTTTTATAAATATTATCTGAAAGGCTTCTGATCTGTTTAAATAAGATCTCTGTGAGCTATGGAATCTGCAGTAGGAGGAGTTTTTGGTTCATTCTTGGGAACAGCATCTCTTCCCAGAGCACAGTCAAACTCTTCTCACTCTTTATAATTTCACAGAACTACTTGCATCACTGAATGCTCTGTAAACACTAAAAATCAGTAGTTCTCAACTGAAGGGTTGTGTATAGATGTGTGAAAGTTGATTAAGAAGCACTTCCTGATGTCTTTTGTTGTACCTCATTGAGTTGTTTGGAAACAATAGGTCTAACTGTGTGTGCAGGAACTCATTAAAAATGGTGAAATTTTTAGAATGTTATTTTCATATGCTTTTCCTGTACAACTAATGGTCGATTTTGATTTCTTTTCAGGGGACAATATACCTTTTTATCTATTATTTTTTTTCAAAATTTAGTTTTTCTGAATGTTATTTAGAAACATAATCTATTAAAAGGCAATTTTGAGATCAAATGTAATAATTTGGCCTTAACTTGAAAGGAGTTGATGATGATGTGTTAAAGAAATATAAAAAGTTTAAAAAGAACTTTAATCAGTACAGTCAATTTCATTCAGACTGGTTCACTTTTATAGACTTTAATTATCAGTTTGGAATTTGTAATATTGCTTGAATTTCAGATGGGTGAGAATTAACACTGTACTGAGGGAGCCTAGACAAAAGGACATTAGTTGCGTCACAGAAACTTATTAAATGCAGTGCTAATTCAACAGACAAATTCCTGCAAACAGGTGCACGATCTGAATTAATTTTTAAACTCTCCCACTCTCTTACACTCTGGGGACTCTAATAGTTCATATTGACAGGCACAGCACATTGCTAATTTCATTCACAAGCTTTTAAAATTTCAATACATTTCAACATGTGAACCTATTAGATTGTTTTAAAGTGTTAGTATCATCAGGGCATCCTAAAACTAAAAATGGTTATTTCTCTCACTGGGATTTCAAACCATTAATCTAGCCAGAAGTGTGGTGTTTTTATGAATGAAATTCATTTTACAAGCTTCCCATACAGATTTTTTTTTTTAATGTTTTTGTACATTGAACAGCCAGTTATCAGGAAGGATTTTCTTTAAGTGTCTTGGTAACTGGAGGGGCCTGGGTGAGAAGTGATGTGCCTGAGCAGAAAGCACAAACAGATTTTTATTTAACTAAACTAGAGGAGTAAGAGTGATAGGAGAATTTTTCCCCCATGGAACGTAGATCAGAATCTATAGCCTTTACTAAAAAGCTGAAGGCCAGGGTGACAGAAATAATTACCAGAGATTACATTTGTTAGTTAATCCCAGTCTTTGACAATTAACCAGTAAGTCTTTGAACATGTGAACAGTTTGATTTTGTTTTTAGTCTGGGAGGTTTTGGTTGCATAAAACTGCAAAGTGGCAGCATTTCTTTACCAATTTCCTGAATATTAGTTTTCTGTACTTTATTATAGGACCTGCAGTGCTCTTTGTGCATGTTCAACTGAGACATGTAAGGTTGTATTTTACTTACAGAATATACCTGGGCTTTAATTAATTTTTCTTCAGTGTGTGATAAATTATTCTTAGTAATAAATTAATGTCACAGTTAATTGTCATAGAAGGTTATTGTAGGAAGAAACTGCACTCAACAGCCGTGGCAGGATAAGTGGAAGAACTTTCCAAAGAACTGTGTCCTAGTTGTGCTAATAGCCTCAGTGTCATTGTTCTTTTATTTATCTATTCAGTATTGCAATTGCAAAATGTCAGTGTTCATGATCAGACCAATGAAAATCTGCCCAGATATAAGCATACTATGTCCATTTACATTTTTACAAAGCCTTTTGAAGTTGAATTTAGATTCACAGAATGGTTTGGGTTGGAAGGGACCTTAAAGATCATCCAGTTCCAACTACCTTGCCATGGACAAGGATACCTCCACTAGACCAACTTGCTCAAAGCCTTGTCCAGCCTGGCCTTGAACATTTGCAGGAGTAGGGAATCTAGCTTCTCTGAGCAACCTGGTCCAGTGCCTCACCACCCTCAAAGGGAAGAATTTCTTTTAACCTCTAATTGATTCAATAGTTCTGAGCATTCTGCTAGTGTTTGTAGTTGTTACTTGACCTTTAAAAAAAGTTGTGTTTATTTTGCCTAGCACAACATTCCTTTATGTTATGCATTAAGAGACACTTTCATCACACACAACTGGCACTCAATGGCTGTTCTAAGGGTTCCATTTTCAAAGAATCTATTTATAGGTATGCAAGGACATATGGAAACAGATACCGTGCCAGTTAGTACAAGCTTGGTGTTGGTTTCTTGGGATACCTTATGTTCTGTGATTTTTAGTTCTCCTTTTAATTGAGGTCTCTCATCAAAATGAGCTTTGTGACTTCCACAATGAGAGTATACATTCTTTTTGTGATTCATAGTAAATATAGAAGGTTATATTCTCAAGGACAGAAATTATATAAACTAGCTAGCATAACTTTTTCTAGAGTTTGTAAATGATGGAGAAATCTAGCTCCTGCAGGCTATATCTATTTACTCTGTTTTGTGAGACAGCCTCAAGCCACACATTCCCATGCAGTTGTTTGTTGGGAGAAGTCAATCCTGTTGCCAAATTCTGTCTTGAAGGATTCAGACATCTGAATGTGTGCATCTAATAAAAAATATTCAATCTGGTGATTTTAGGTCTGACAAACCTTGACATATTCTGCTGTGTAGACATGTGAAAACACAACAGTATCAGCTGCATTTTCTAAAATTCTCAAGGTAGTTTTGTGAACATTTGAAGAAATACAGGTGTAGTGTTCAACAGTTGCTATTCCCAAACAAGGATACCTCTTTTAATCTTCAAGTAATTCATTGAAAGATAGTTATTACCAGGTAGACATAGTCTTCAGTTATCTCTGCCTGTGAAGAAATGCAGTTATCTGAAAGGCAACAGTTAAAATTGTGTCCATCGGACATTAATTTCTTTCCTTAAAATTATAACATAACCACAAATACCAAACTGACATTGATTACACTGAGCTGTAAGGTGAGACTTATCTATCCTATCTTTTTTTCCTTTATCTTAATTTCAGACATTATTTTTTAATGTCTGAAATCAAGATATTTTTTAATTTCAAATTTGTGATGCTTTTGGAGAAGGAATGTCTATAAAAGATTCTAGGGAAAGAATCCCAACACTTAACCGCAAACCATCTTAGTTTAATAGGGTTTGTGTTCAAAGATGTGAATTCAAAACGTAAAATAAAGATATATTACAAAAAAGGAAGCTCACTACTCAAGGTTCAGTTTTGACTGTTTACCTTTAAAGTAATCTTGCATGAGTGGATGTCAAGATGTAGAAATATGAAGTTATTAACATACATCTTTTAAATGTGTGACAGGTGCTTTTCCAGCATCAGCTCTCTATGCACGAAAGGACTTGCTTCAGAGACCTGCACATGTTGCTACTAAAACTTTTCAAGCCCTGCGAATATTTGTAAATGATGAGCTCCATGAACTCCTCATAGGACTGAAGACAGCTGAGAAGTTTCTAAAACCTGGAGGTCGCCTTGTAGCCCTCTCCTTCCATTCACTAGAGGACCGTATTATCAAACGTTTTCTTCATGGGATTGACATGACAGAAAAGTACAATCTTGGCTCAAAGCAGAAGATAAGACAGGCCCTGAAAAATTCCTCCAAAGAAGGTACACAAGAATCTCGCTGTGGAAAATCCAACTCAAAGTGGATTTTTATACAGAAAAAGGTTCTCACACCCCAGGCCAAGGATATTCAAACAAACCCAAGAGGAAGGTCAGCCAAGCTAAGAGCTGCTATTAAACTCTAAACCAAAATATATGATTACATGATTTTATAATTTCCTTAAATTCTATTTTCCAGAATGCTAACTGGACAGATAGTATCAAACTGAAAAAATAAAATGAAGGCTGTTAGAAAACATTTCTTTCTTGTGTTTGTGCTTCTTTTTGATTAGGAAGTGGAATAGAGCATGAAAATGCAAAATAAATGCTTATAAGTGGGTGTCACTAATGATACAAAAAAGACATTTTTTTTTAAAAGAGCATCCAATACCAAGTTTATAAAAATTGCAGATTTGATGTATTTGTAGTATTCCCTTTACATTAATTTCAAAATCCTGACATTAACAGTCTAAATTCAGTAGCTAGTTGAGACATATTTTTATGGGGGTGGATTTCACACACCTAATTCTGATGACTGGTTTAGTCTAGAGTAAGTTTAAACTAACCTAAGAATTCTTGATATGTATGTCTCTGTATCCCAGTTAACTTGCTGCATGAATGGGACAAGAGCTAATTCTTGAATAAAGTGACATCAGGATGCCATGTTCTATCCAGGAGTATGTAAATGGACTATTACCTTTTTTAAAATAAGTATTTACGTCTGAGTGATAACCTGGTTGTTTAATAATTGTAAATAATAAATGTATCTTGGGGGAAAAAAGGCTTCTTAAAAAAGCAACCATAACTTCTGTGCATAGATCCACTATAACTTTTAGGTGTTGATGGAATTATTATTAACCCATCAAAAAAGCAGTATTGTGGGTCTTAGGAAGTATTGTCCTGGTGATTTTTTATTGGGAGGTAGGTATTAAATTATTTTAGGAAAGGTCCACTCTTAGCTCTTAGCTCTTAACAATCTTAGCATTCTGTTTGGATGCTATATATACTAGTTTGTAGAACATTTAAGAGAATTTTTTTTTTTAGTTACTATGAATTAAATTTAGTTTTGGATTTATATTTTATCTTAAAAGACCACTGGTTTTCTAGTTTTATGTGCTACAAATGAATGGAAAATAGTATAAGTTTCAACTTCTTTGACCTCTGACTCATCTCTTCAGGAAAAAGTCTTAATTTAGATAATCAAATTGGTACCAGGGTTTCATTTGTGATGTCTGAAACTTGGTTGGTAGAATAAAAACATGCAATT
>VZTT01027409.1:0-21567 GCA_013400855.1 Buphagus erythrorhynchus | reverse complement strand
GCTGCAGCCCTGCAAGGATTGTTCAGTGATATTAAGAGCTGGAGGATCCCACTAGCAGTACGTGGTGTAATTGGTGATTGTGCAATTTAAAGTTGCCTTGGGTAATGATAAGATTGAGGGTAATTATTGGATAAGGAGAATCATTTCATCATTCTCAAAAAGAGTAATGCATATGACTTCTCTTGGGCAGGTTGAATTGGAGGGGTATATCTTCCTCAATGGAGAGAAGTGTTTAATTTGAAAGATAGTTTTTTGGGTATATCTCTTCCAGTGATTAAAGTTGAAGTATAATTCAAATTGCCTGAGTCATGCTTCCATTTTTTTCCACAAATTATGCTACACTGGTGGGCAGTTAGTGATTATATGGGATCTGTCCCTGTGTTAATTCCAGCAGCGTGAAATGCTCTAAGGCTTTAAAGTGTTGTTGGGAGAAAAGTTGAAAAATATTACAATGTATGACTAGTATGCAGTTGGCTTTAGTAATTATCTCTATTTGCATTCACTGCAGCCACTGCTTCCTTTCCAAAATCCAAGGAGAAGGGAGGGAGTTGTAGCCCACTGCATGCCCTGACGGCTTTTTGTGGCAGAAAGGGCCAAAGGCATAAAAATAACATTCTCCTTATTGCAGCAAAATGCAGAGATAAAGTTTAGGCAGGCCGGAAGGGTTTTGAGATGCCTGAATATGACAAGAAAAGCTGTGATTTCACTTAAAATAATGATCTTAAATACACACAATCCGTAATTACTTGATGTGAATTTGTTTTAATAACTCATTTAGTTAAAACTCTGCAGATGAATGTTACTCCTGGAAATGAAAGCAATTTAGTTAAAGCAGAGCTATTAATCCTTGTTCAACAACAATTTATTAGCTTGGCAGAGCCTATGTTGCAGTTAGGGCAAAGAAACCATGTCTCTCACACAACCTTTTTTCCTGAACAGGCTGACCTGACTGTAGCAGCTTGGGTTTCTATCAGTGATATTCTACTTAATAGCATGTCGGCTGACTTGCAAGTATGTCAAACTGTCATTAAATGGCAATTCATGTTTTATCTTCAACTGTTTTCTTTGCAATGTCTGCAAAGAAATATCTTTTTATAGCAATTATAGCAACTATCCCTCTATTTAGAATTATTTAAAGTATTATGTGATGAGCTGCAGAGAAGCACACCATATTAAAATAAATCAGAAAGAGGTTGATGAGTACAGTTTTGGCAAATACAATAGTTTTGGCTTTAGTCCAACAGTGGGTTGTTTTGGTCCAAGAAGGACTGTTAGAGCCCTGTAGTCTTTCATGTGACGTGGCAATGTAGCCCATCTCCAGCAGCATCTTCAACAACTCATTTTCATCTATTCTGATTTTAATCTCCTGGAGGATTGGTCATCTGTGACAGATGTCTGTAAATACAAAACCCTATTGATCTAGGCTCATTTTATGCCAGTATGAGCTGGCAAAGATGTTAGTTCACCTCCATACTGAATAGAAAACATTGTTTTTTCCATCTAGAGAGAGAAAAGATGAAAGTTAAGGGGGTTTTGGAGCATTTTAGAGTAGCAGAGGTTAATAGGCTGGGAGTGTGTGCTTTCCTTATTACCCTTGCTTCTTTCCTCTCACCTACGCTCATCAATAAATAAATAAGTTAATTAAAAACCTGTTTCTAAGGGACAAAGTACAGATCCTTAAGGCATATCAAAGTCTCAGTAAAAAAATTAACCACTGGCCTGAAGAAATACACACAGAATTATGGGTGGATGAAAGCCCTCAGCTTTGCTGGTTTTTATTGTTACAATTAGCTGTTCAAGTTACAATAATAAATGAAGGGTATATCTCTCCTGAAGAAGCTGTTAAACCAGAGGGCCCATGGCAAGGCCTATTGTGCAGAAAACATAAGATGAAAATCTTATTTGCAAAAATATCCAAGTATTCATATTTATACTTAATAATAATTCCGATATTTTGGAAATGTTCCACATCATCAGGATGTGTAGGAAAAAATATTCAGAATCTAATTAAATGCCCATAGGAGATTCTATGTGATGTTCAACCAACAGTTTATGAAACGTGTGTCTGCATGCAGAAATAAGCATATTATTTCATATTTTAACAAATTATTTAATGCATTTTGCCAAGTTTTATTTTCATGACCTCTCTCTTCTGCATTGCAGGCTGCCTGTGACTGTTTTGCTTACCCAGGTGTCCTCTCCTTCTCCTTGTCCATCATGACCTTTGTGGACCTAACTTTGTGTCCCTTGAGAACAAAGCAACATGCTATTAGAAGTAACCAGTTCTGCTTGCAAAATGCAAGTTGAACTCTGGTGAATGTTTTGTTCATGGTTCCTTATTTGGCTTATCTGCAGAGAATCAATTTAAAAACTTCATTGGGATGAACACAGGTCTTTGAAATGGACTTGTGAGAAAGTCCCCATCTCTATTTCTGCACAAATTAATAAATTAGGTTAAATACTGATATCTCTAAGAGTATTATTATTGTATTCAGTGATGTTAACAGACAGGGTAAGTAGGTGCTGCTATTCAAGTACAGCCCAGCACTTTGGGTAGCTTTAATGTAGCTGGGTACAGTAATTCACTCAATCACAGCAATGCATTTTGTGAAGAGTAAATTGGAAAAGGAAAAGTGTTTATTAACAAGCTTCACTTATATGAGAATTAAAGATGCACAAAAGCTTAAACTGTTAGAAAATATTTTCAGAATAAGTGTTTTCACTGGTGATTCAAGTGGTCATTCAGGATGTTTAAGCCTATGCAATAAATTAAAAATAACTGGTGAACAGTTGTGGAGAAGTCCTTGCTATTGTTTCACAGGAGTCAACACATAGTCATTAGTAGAAAAATTTAATTTTGCCTGCTTAGTTTTTTAAAAAAATAAATAAGCAGTAGCAATCACAGAAGGCAAAGAGTGGGTGATGGGTTCCTATTATTTTTCTTTTTAATATGAAAGTGAGGCCTACAGCTTTGTGATTAAGTTTCATAATTTCCTCCCATTTAACCTAAGTGGCTGTTTTGGGAAAGATTCCTTTCCTTGAAGAATAGTTCTTGTGTGGGCTTAATATGTTCTTGCAGAAATTTATTATTGTTTTCTTTTATAATCTTGGCAGAGTTTCAGTAATTATATCTTACTTTCTTTATTTAAACATTTCCAGGTCTTAAAAGAAACAGTGTTATCACCTGTTTAGGCAGTCTACTTTCATAAAAATTTCAGGTATTTTTTTGTAAATGATTTAAATTTGTATTTAAAAATAGAATTGTGGTACCTCTGCCTGTATAAACAAATTCTGGTCTTCCCATTAATAACAATCCATCTGCTGTAGATATTTCCAGTACACTGTAATGGGGGTCTTCCTCTTCTCATAGGGAAGATTGAGGAAAGTTGTCATGTTGAGGAAAAAATCTGAAGAAAGGCATTGCTAAAAGTGGTACTGATTATTCCACAGGGCTGAAGTTATCTGAAATAGCAAATAGAGTATTTTAAAATTCCCTCGCCTTCCAGTGTTTGTTAGGGAGATGAGGAAACTTCTGCTGCACTTTATCTCCTTAATCTTTTAAGATTTTTAAATCTTAATTTCTGATGAGGAAAAAGGGTAAATAGCATAAATATGTAGTGATCATAAATATGGATAGACTTACACATTTATATAGCTATTTATAAATGTCATGCATATAGAGAACCAACTGACAACAAAGCTGTTATTAATATAGTTACAGTATAGTTTCTGATGCAAAATTGTTGTGGCACCAGCATAGTCTCAAAATGGTATTATAGCTCTAACTCCATCTTTATTAGCATGTTACTTTGTCTATAAAATAAAGTGTTCACCACATTTCTAATAAAATTCTGGTTTATGTGTGTATGAAATACCTTCTGTTGAGTAAAGTATCACTTAAGCAATGAAGTGCAAACTCAAGTAACTTGTTTGAAATTATGCTAATTGCCACTCTTAAGGTCTTTATTGATGCTAAAATCTTTAGATGTAAACTGAGGGGATAAACACTTTGTCTTACATGGAGCAACTTTCACATGGTTGTACCATTTAGTTGCTGTTTCCCAAGAGCCAGGGAATTTCTTCTCAAATTCTCCCTTTTTCCTACATAAATCCTATTTCTCTCTTCTCTTCATGTTATTGAAATAATGAAGAACTTGTGGGAAACTACCTTACTGCTAACGAGAATATTGCACCTCTTCAAAATTATGACCATTGGAAAATGCAAAATACTTTCAGACAGAATGCTGAAGGAAGTAGCGTTGCTTATGTATCTGAAAACAAGCACAGGGTTTTTTCAGATTTTAAGTAGAAGCAAAGAAAATTCTGCTCTTCTTTCCTACCCCAAAATGAAGATATAGGAAAAATAAGGGGAGGAGGTTTTGGCCATTCCTCCATTTCTGTTTCATTTGTTTTTAAGTTTTAGAGAAGCTCTGCAGAAATTTTATATCAAATTTCCATTTTACAGAGGTAGTTGTGACAATATAAAGAGTGCTGCAATAGCAAATACCTTCTGAAGCCTGTGAATTTGTTTCCATTGAAGGTCTCACAGGAGAGGAGGATTCTGGATAAATTCTACAATTTTGTTTACCTGAGCAAAAAGTTTATGTGTTTGTGCTGTTTTAACCAAAGTAATTGTATGTCTATGCAGGTGTGTATCTAGGTACATAAAGATGTGTATACATATACACACCATAAAGAAATCTTTTTAGTAATTAGCGTGGCCATCCTTAGGGTATTTGAGAACATAAGGCCTCCTTCTTCAAGAGGAAGAAGGCAGGCTAATGAAGGAAAGTTCCTCTATTAGTAGCTTGTAAGCCCTTAAATATGAACAACAGTAATAGACTGCACTTGTTAATCCATTTGTTGTAATATTGTCTTGCATCTGTACCCATGTGACAGCTGAGAGATTGGCTCACAAATGACCTTTGCAAAGAATTGTGGTATTTTAATATAAATAGTTGGAATGTGGAAAGAGAAAGATGGAAGAAAATCTGGGGTGGTTTGAAGGGAAAAAAATAAAATAAATAGATGTAAGGGTGAATTTTATGGAAAACTTTATGTCACTGCCCAGGTTTTTCCAAAGAAGATGCATAGGTGGTTTTCCAATAATACTTGATGAAGAAATGGCAACTATCACGTAAAGAATTATTCTGTACTACAGGGGAATGAAATAAAAGAACACCATTTCTCATTTTAGGTCACTAGATTATGTTGACCTCTGGTATTTATGTTTGATACATGAGTAGCTGGAAATGGAAAATGTTGGCAGAGTCACCTACCTTTTCCCAGCTCTGTTCTGCTGGGATTTTCTTTTGACCATAGTGGTAACCACCATACCCATTTTCTTCCCAGAAAGCCAAGGAGTCTATGTTATGTTTCCTGTCTATGTTAATTTTTAATTAAAAACAATATGAGTCAATGTCTGTGTTTCTACTGTAGTGTGATGTGGCCATTGTTTGAAAGAGTCATGTATGAACAAGGACGTGGAGAAAATAATGGAGCTAATGCAACTAAAATGACAGAACTGAGATGGCAAATGTCATTACTAAACTCCAGATTCTTAATCTGTGATGCTTAAAAATGTGTTTCTTTTACCTTTGTGAGGTGATTTTCATTTATGTAGTGCTAATTTTATAGTCTATATAGCATAGCAGAAGTCACAAGGAGGCCCTAGGTTTTTTAAAATCCCTGTAGTGCATAACTTACATTTACATGTGGGTGATACTGCAGAGATGTTCTGAGCTGTAGCAAATTGCCAGAGTTCCATGCTCTCCACTCAGAAGACCCCACGTCTTTTGGAGCTGCAGAGCTGTTTGTCTGTAATGCTGCTGCTGAAGAGCATGCTGAGCCATAGAGCATGAATGTGGGCTTTGTCCTTCCATGGCTGTATCAATTATTCTCTCCTCCTGCATTACTTAATGTTCCACAAAGTGTGCAGGACTCAGGGCTCCACCACACTGCTGCCCCTGAGCTGCTCTCTCTTTCTGAATCTCAGCTTGGAGGCTTGGAAAGGACTTGTCAGGGGCAGTGGTTGAGAAGACCACATTGCACTGCACTTGTAATGTTAGGTTCAATTCTTAAAACGGCACTTTTGTTTAAACAGCTTTGTTATTAATACATTGAAAACTATATCTGTAAATGTTTAGGGGTTCAGCTTTAAAGAAACCACAGTTCAAAATTTCTGTTGAACCTCTTGTAAACAAAAAATAAATTTTAGAATTAGATGGGATGTTTTCCTCACTAGTTCATTTGATTGAGTTCAGAAACACTATATATTAAGCCTTCCATTCAGGATTTTTCAGCATTTCTAATTAGAAAAAATAACCTGAAGTGAAATAAAGGAAGAGCTGGATTTTTAAAAATTTTATTTGCCAAAGTTTAGTAAAAACTAAGAATTAAATACCTTGATAATCCACACTTCCTCATATCTTCATTTTTAGATGTTTGAATGGCAGGCTGTTTTCTGCAGTTTTTTAGATTTTCTTCTATCAACAAATAAATTTAGAAAGTAATCTAATGTGACTCACTGAGACTTTTAAATAAGATACATGAAATTTGTATCAGCCTACATAGCCTACATTGCTCATAGGTTACAAACTATTTTCCTGCAGGTTCTTCTTATCCTGCAAATTTGCAATGGCTTTACCATAAGGAGAGGAAAAAAAAAAAAAAAAAAAAGGAAATAAAAGCAGCAATGTTGGGGTTACTTTCACTTTAAATGCCAAACCTTTTAGCAAAGGGTTTTTCAAAGAATACTGATCAGGCTTTTTGTTTTATCCAGTGGTAAAAGACTCAAAGGTTCAGGGTCTAAACCCAACATTAATGTTGCAACTTTAGTAATAATATACACACAATCTCATTCTTCTGTGTCTTTTTGTTTTGTTGGTTTTTTAAAATTTTCCAAAATGACAACACACACTTGTAGAAGTATTTGTTATGATCATTCAAATTCTACGAGTCTGTTGCACACCTTTGCAAGGAACAGATAGAACTAGCATATATTGTGTTTAAAGTAGACCTTAAAAACCAAGTATTCCAGGTTTTGCAACCTGGATTCTGGTCAAGATTGTCTCTGTAGCAATGCACTTTTGATGTTTCAGGGTCAAACACATGGATAGACTGTATTCTGACAGCACGAGCATGTCTGTGATGAGGCTGTAGGTGCTCATGCTGCTTTGGAACCTCCCGGGATGCGTCCCACAGAAGTTGGCCCAGAGTTCCTCCTGGGCACTATCAGCAGTTTCAAGCTGGAGCTGTGTGTGACAGCAATGTAGGCTGGCTGTCCTCCAGACTACTGCCAGAATTAGTCCCCTCTAGTCTGGTGTTGATAAATGTGTATAAAAAGGATCCACATGGGCAGTAATGATGTATATGGAACCCCTGGCCACGATCCTCTGTTGGCAGTGTTGGCGAGAATGGGACACAGGGCTTGGAGGGGTACTAAGAAGTTTGAAGATGATACAAAATTGTAAGGAGCTGTTGACTCCCCCAAAAGCAGGGAGACCCTGCAGAGAGACCTCAACACATTAAAGAGATGGGAAATTACAAACCATATGAAGCTCAACAAGGGCAAGTGCCAATTTCTGCACCTGGGGTGGAGCAGCCCTGGTTGTGTGTATAGACTGGGGAACAAGAGGCTGGAGAGCAGCTCTGTGGAAAGTGACCTGTGGGTCCTGGTCCATGGCAGGTTGGATACGAGCCAGCAGTGCCCTGGCAGCCAGGAGGGCCAACTGTGTCCTGGGGGGCATCAGGCACAACATCACCAGCTGGGCAAGGGAGAAGATTGTCCCCTTCTGCTCTGAGTTGGTGGGGCCTAACCTTGAGTCCCAGGAGCAGTTTTGGGTGCCACAATATAAAAAAAAGACATGAAGCCATTAGAGAATATCTGAAGGAAGCACGAGGAAGGTGGAAGGCCTTGGGGGGAAGCTGTGTGAGGAGCAGCTGAGGGCACTGGGTCTGTTCAGCCTGGAGGAGTCTGAGGTCAGACCTCACTGTGGTCTTCAACATCCTCAGGAGGGGAAGAGGTGAGGCAGGTACTGTCACCAGTCACAGGACTCAATGGAATGGCCTGAAACTGAGTCAGGGGAGGTTTAGGCTGGATATCAGGAAAAGTTTCTTCACCCAGGGGATGACTGAGCTCTGGAACAGGCTACCCAGGGAATTGGTCACAACACCAAGCCTGGCAGAGTTCAAGAAGTGTTTGGACAATGCAAAGTGTTTGGGTCACAAGGATGTGACCCTTGGGGTGTCCTGCTTAGAGCCAGGAGTTGGACCCCCTTGGAGTCCCTTCCAGCCCAGAATATTCTGTGATTCTATGATTCTGTGATTTTGTGATTCTGGAAATTGTGCTTTAGCTATGTTTTCTATGGCTGAGTTTTAGAGGGAATCTTTATGTGTCTGGTTAAATAATTTCACAGGTCAACTCAGCTGGAGATGGCATCAACCTGTACAATAATCTAATGACTTGTTAGCTGAGTTGCTGGGCATCTCGGTCTAATCTGCTGGAGGCAGGCATTAGGCTGAAAGCTGAAGAGGTGGAGGAACTGGATGCACCTAACTGCACTGTGTGAAAAGGCAAGACTGAAGTAGTCAAGTGAAAAAAATTCTCTTGATATCTGAGAAAACAAAGTCTGCTTGTAACATAGATATTGAGAAAAAATCAGTCAAAAAGGAGAATAGAAGGAGAAAACTTTGAAAAGGCTAGCAATAATCTTCACTGTTTGTAGTTCTGTGTGAAGAATTACTTCATGCCTTTGCTGGTGTTCTATGGAATAACCCAAACCTGCTGGGATACAAAAATACTAAGACAGTAGTAGCTTTAAATCTGTATGTATCCAGCAGGCTGAGAACATTTGATTGTTCCATGTTGCTCTCATTCAGTAGAATAAATTCATACTCTATGATTGTACTTTGAAATCTTGGATGCTGTCAAACTTCGGGGACTTTGAATTGCCTTAAGTAACTGGGACAAAGGCATTTCTAAGACTCCAGGGACTAAGCAGCTAAGGAGAAAAAAATAGTTCAGAAACACATCTAAACTTCATTTAATTTTAATCTAAGCTTCTATGGAATTATTTAGTTATTTCAGGGGTGCAAGGTTTCTGTGTTTAAAAAAGAAAGAGTTGGACAAAGATTTGCTTGGCAAAATTTGAAACTCTCCAGTCTTGAGAGGTAAAAATATAGTGCCCATGTTTCTTTATGTCAGCTATCTTTCTAGTGGTTTTATTAACTTTCCTATTACTTAAAAAAAAATCATTTTCTGCTACATGTAAGTTAAGGAAAAGAGGCCAAAAACCTTACTATGGTTTCTGACAGATTCTGTCAATCATAATAATATGCCCAGAGTAGAGCAGCTCTTTCACAGGAGGGCTTATTCACACATAGAGGGATGACTAAGTGTACAGCAAGATGCATGGTTACTTGTTACCTTACACTAAAAGAGAATATTCTACTTTTAATTCTCCCCTTTCACTCAGATCTAGAGGTGTGCAGTCACTCAAAAGGCTGCTGGAGTTTGTTAGAAAATCGAACCAGCTACTTGGGATCTCTCCAGCCCTAGGCAAGACTGAATCCAAGTAATGTCTGCACAAGCACATGCCTCATATGCCCAAAGAGGCAAGAAAAGTGAGAGCTGTTTTTAAGAAGAACTGGTTACCTGTTTCTGGGTACGCTGGAGCAGTGTCAGCATGGATTGAGGGCTGCTCAGCACTATGGTCTTGCTGGGTGTGCTAGAGCCTTGTAAAGACTCTGAAGCTATTAGGGGATATTCACAGGCTTCTTTGAGGCTTTTCAAGAAGACATCGACTGTGTTAGACTGAGGACTCAGCATCACATGTGTGTGTGATCTTGCACCAATGGGTTGCCAAAATCTGTTTTGTCTCCTGTCTCTGCTTAGGACAAGCTCCTGTGGCAGAGTAGAAGCAACACTAATCAGAAATATCTTGCATGTGTTTTCTCATAACATCACTTCAGTGTTCTGCTTTTTCTTACACAGAATCTTAGAACAGCCTGGGCTGGAAGAGGCCTTAAAGGTCATCTCATTTCCACCCCCCTGCCATGGGCAGCACCACCCTCCACTGCACCAGCTTGCTCAGAACTCCATCCAGCCTGGCCTTGAACACTTCCAGGGATGGGGCAGTCACAGCTTCTCTGGCAGCCTGTGGCAGTGCCCCTGTGTTTCTGGAGATAACAGGAATATGCTGTCATTGGGGTAGGTTGTGTCTTTAGTCTTCTGCTACACCCCTGAGCACCTGACTTTGTCTGGGCTCTCCAAAAGACAGTACAGGACAAACACTGTGGCCCTAATCTTCCTCTGGACACTTTGCAGTTCTCATTTTCAACCTCTTTGGGAGACTAAACTGATCAGGCCCTTTTATACTTTTTAAAAAAAATATTTAAAATTATTGTTTTAAACTGCTAATGTTTTTTTTCCTCTTATGTCACATTAATTACATTTCATATAAATAGAGTAATATTAAACTAATTAATATCATGAAGCTCTTTACAGGATTTGCAGCTCCTCAAGGAAAAGGTGTTGTATAAAGGCAAAGCAGCCTTCATGCTGATACTTTCATATGGCAAAATGTATTACTGAATTTTAAAGATAATCTTCACCATGTCTACCTTAGGCCAAATATTTTTTTCTCACCAATTCAGGATTTTTGTACTCATTTTTTTATTCCCTTTTCCAACAATAATCAGTTTCCTGTTGTCATACAACATCCTGTTGAGTACATCCAGAGTTTTATGTCTGATAGTGGTGCAAAATATTGATGTCAGCATTTTGTAACTGTCTATAGATTTTTAGAAATTTTTCATGAAATTCACCCCTCCTATTGGTAGTGAGTTTATAGAGTATACTTTCATAGCTAAAATATTTTACATTTTATTTTTTCTATTTTTTTCCATCCAGGCACAACTAAATATTTTATGTTTTATGGCATCAACAAGACCTGCACTTTCTCTTCAGGAATACTGTTTTCAAGGAATTTTTTGAAAATCAGCAAATTGATTTCTACCACCTGTGAAAAATTCTTGAAAGTGATGTTAACACTTAAATTCACATGTCATTATTATACCTGAATATTTGCTTTTGTATTTTCTCAAAAAATTCAGGAATAAGATTCCCTTTTGGTGGAGGCATTGGAGCATTGCTCTGGAGAACTGAACTCCTTTTCAAGGGAGATTTTTCAATGCAGCATTTTTCTCTTTGTCTCATTTTGAAGCCTGTGGAACTGAGCCTGATTAAAATTTACCTCTCTTTGTAAAATTAGTGGTGATTTGTTGAATAAAGAAAAAATTGTCAACTCTGTCTCAGAAGACCTAGAAATTGTCCAGTGACTATTAGACAGTATGGTGGAAGAAAAGTAAAGGAACTACTCTTACACATGATCCATGTGCTGATGAATGTTCTAAAGTGAGTCAGAGCCATCCATTCCTCACAGCCATGGTGGCTTGGGCAGACAGGCAAACTGTCATTATCTGTAATGCAGGATGTATGTGACTCTGGAAAGCCTAAGTGCCAGTAAATATGGAATTTTATGTCATGTCAGCTTTTTTTCCATTAATTTTATGTTAACCCAAAATAGAGAGAATCTCTCAAAAGAGGATGAAATATATGTTCTGCTGTTGGTCTGGGGTGGTATCTCCATGACTGGCTACTGAATTAAGCACTTTATACAAACTTGAGAAAAAAAAGAATAAAATTCTCACAGAAAGAGATGTAAGGAGTATGAAAACATTATCCTAAGTGTAAACATACTGAAAGTTATTTGCAGGAATCTATTCCAGATGTGCAAAAGGATCACCTCACAGACAGTCTGTAAAGATGCACATGCTTTACCACGTGGCTTCCTTCCCTGTTTGCTTTTGGTTATTAATCTTAGAACAAACTGTACTTAGGTGTTTGGTCTCCTTGCAAAAATTTACCTTATCCAAAGTGGCATTTTATTTATATGAGTATTGGCAAGAAAACTCTACCATTCTGAAAGAACTCAATAAATAGCAACATGTTAGTTTACAGGTTTAATCCATATGATATTTATTGGCTGTCCTACAGGCAATGACAGGCAGCCAACACACTATTCAGTGGACTTTTCCACCCATCTGTTTATCCATCTGTTACTTGAAAAATAGATTTCTTCCTCCCTCCACCTTCCCCCCCAAAATAGCATTGTTCTAGCAGGCCAACCAGATAAAGATACACTGATTTATAGAACTTGTAACAGGGCCATCTGAACATCCACCAGTAGTATCTTGATATGAAATAATACTAGTAACTGTGTCTCTGTTCCCCACACCAGTATACTTCTTAATGTATTATTAAAATAAACTCATAATGGACAAGCTGAATTTATTATTTTTTGGTGAAAAGAAGGAAGAAAGTGGCTTTTTGACCATCTTCTCAAAGAATATATTCACAGCCTGGGTTGCTAAGATCAGTATGCTTTGAAAAAGATTATTCTGATTTCTAATCAAACTGTCAATATTAATTGGTGCACATAGTAAGAGCACCTCCAAAAGAGAATTGAGTTGTGAGATTTTCATCAGGTGCTTAAGAATTCCATTCACATTATGTGAGTTGGTTTTGTAATACAGATTTCTGAAGCCTACAAATTTAAATATTGCTATCTGATTGCTTTGCAATGTTATTCCTATGTAACAAAAAATTAGGAATATGCTTTTGAGGGAAAAAGTAAAAACTTGATAACTTCACATAGATGTTATCTATATGGACGCAAACCAGTGATGTTTCAGGCATCTTTAATATGTTGGTGCACTTACCCTGATGGAGACAATTTGTGTTGTCACAGAGTTATTACATCCCTCTCTGCTGGTCAGCTCTAGGAAATCTTTGTTAGAGTTTATTCTTTACAGCCCACGGATTGACAGATTCACAGCATTCCTATTGAAAGTGCCTTAATAGCAGATTTGATATGATTTATTTTGGCATGATGGTTTTCTACAAAATAAGGAATCAATGACAATGTCTAGCAAAAATTTCTATGGGAAGACCTGTTTTCAGTTTGTTAACATTTTTGTTTCTGAGAAATGTATAAATTGAAACATTTATTGGTGAATAATTTCTGAAGTATTAAGTACCGGGACCATTTGTTGAAAAATACAAAGAAACTTCCAGAGGCACTTCAGCTGATTCAAAGGAAGTTACAAATGACCTGTGTGATGATGGCACACATGAGATGGTCCTTTCTTCATCACAGTTATTGTTCTGTCCCTCTGTAGAGGGAGGGAAAGGAACCTGCTGTTCCTTCTGTTTAAGGAGGTCTATCCAGTTTAGGCAGCATTGGAGAACAATAAGGCAAAGCAGAAATTAATCAAATCACTATAGGGCAAGCTAATCCTTTTTCTTTTGCATTTCATTCATTTAGAATGGAGTGGTTACAGAAACTGAAAAATGAAGATGACAACAAAGTCAGGATGTTGTTGTTATTACCTGCCTATCAGGCAAGCAATGTATGAGAGTTCTCTTTAATTAAATGTAGATGAAAGCATTAATAGTAATTTACCAAAGTGGATCAATTTTTAATATTTCCTAAGGTAGTTTATACACAGATGTCACCATTACAAATAATCTAATCTGGACAAAGGTACTGTAGAATTTCCCCACACATACTTTCTCTCTTGGGAGAGTAGGAAGAGTATATGTAGCACACTGTACAATGGAACATTCATTGAGGACACAATTAAAAATAGTTTTAAATCTGGAAAATGCATCTTATTTTCTATAGCACTGCAAAAATACTATGAAAGAAAAGTAGAATGCAAGGTGAGAAAGAAATAGACATCTTTTGTGTTCTAGTATTTTTCTGGAATATGTATGCTACTGAAAAAACTCCATAGAACATAATTTACTAATGGGCTATGATGAGGATAGTGTTCATTTTTCAAGAAAGTAATCAGTAAATACAAACCACTCATCTTTGCAATCATGATCCATGGACAATTAAAGTGGTCATCATGGTGTGAATATAGTAAGTACACAAAGCTGGAAGGTTTTTTTGGCAAACTGTGAGGAAAGACTTTCCTGGCATAAGTTTAAATTTGTAAGCAGGTTTAAGTAATGTAAGGGAATAATATATTTAACACTGAGAAGGAAAACTCAAAGGAATACAATGTGTAGAAATCAAGGAACCAAAGGTAAAGTCACATGGCAGTTCACCAGAATTTTCTAAGCTAGCTCCCTGTACTGATGTGCTTGAGGTGCAACACACGTGATGTAACTTAACCTACCTGATGCAGGCTTTTTCTGACTCATTTGGGCAATAAGATCTGAAAATTTAAAAAATATCGTGCTTAATCTGAGCCAAGGGAGTCTAAAGAGTAATTCCTATGGTCATGCTCTGTAAATGTTATTTCTTACACAACAAGAAATCATCACAATGTCTACCCTTCTGAGGATTTCTTGACTGTCAGAAATTACAAACAAAATTTTAAGTAGGGAGGTGAATCTTACTAGATGGCCCTTAAATTCTTTCACATTTCACAGAATACTTCTTTCAGTTACTGGTGAACAAAGTGAACCCCTGATGTCTTTGCATTCATTAAGGACTCCTTCAGAAATGCAGAAGGAACTCACTGTTGTCCTTCTTTGCCTGCAGCTGCAACTTATCTTAACATGTATGCACATAGGTGTACTATTCATGTAAGAACTTTCTAGACAGCTATGCCAAGGTGTAGTAAGGCCCATTAAATTTTCTTTAGTGGGTCTTCTCCAGGCCTGATTACTTCAGGCCTTTAGGGTATGTTATGTAATTGTACTTCCTTGGATGTTCTCTTCAGTAACTTCTGGGGTAACTTAAAAAATTGGAGTCAAACTTTAATGTTAATTCTTCTATGAATGTAACAGTTTGATAATTATTAGTTTGGAGAGAGAAGAAGTGTTTGGTAGTAAGAAGGTGACTACTATAAGCAGAAAGGAAAAGCTAGAAGTGGAAAGAGGAAGAAACTAAAGCTGAAAGCCAAAATAGCTATAAAGGGAAAAGGCAGGTAAGGGGTTTCAAATGTTTTGTGTGGAAGTTGGATTATTTTACCTCTTATGTAAGATGATGTAAGAGGCAGCTGCAATGTCTTAGAAGGTGTCATATTCCATCAAAGACTCCAAAGTGTCTCCTGATCCAACATATTAAATCATCAAGTGTAAAATTTGCCACTCCAGGGGAGGTGGCTGGGCATTCCCACATGAACCTGTGTGAATATAAACCCAGGGCACTCTGTGTTTTCGGGCTTTGCTGACCCCAGACAGATCACTGTGACCATCACTTCCACCCTTGCCACTGAGAGGACTGGAAGTTGAGGACCAGTGAGATGCTGTCAGGATCCACTGACTGTCTCTATCACTTTCACTTTCTTTCTCTTCCTCCGTCTTTTTTTTTCTATCTTTCTCTCTCCACCCCACATTTACTGTTAAATAAAAATCTGTAGTATTGACTTCAGCATATTATCTTTGTTTGCACCTTAATTTGGACAGAGACAATTTTAATAATTGGATCTTAATGCCTCTCACTGACCTCTTTGTCCAGTGACAGGTGGACTGGGAAAAATGGCTGACCAGAGAATGGACTCTTTTTGACTGGAAATATTTTCTGCTGCCCAGAAATCATAGAATCATAGAAAGGTTTTTGTTAGAAGCAACCTTAAAATCATCCAGTTCCACCCCCTTGCCTTGAGCAGGGATGCCACCCACTACACCAGTTTACTCAGAGCATTTTCCAGAGATGGGGCATCCATCCCTGGCAGTATTCAAGGCCAGGTTGNAATGGACTCTTTTTGACTGGAAATATTTTCTGCTGCCCAGAAATCATAGAATCATAGAAAGGTTTTTGTTAGAAGCAACCTTAAAATCATCCAGTTCCACCCCCTTGCCTTGAGCAGGGATGCCACCCACTACACCAGTTTACTCAGAGCATTTTCCAGAGATGGGGCATCCACAACTTCTCTGGGCAACCTCTACCAGAGCCTCACCACTCCCACAGTGAAGAATTTCTTCCTAACATCTAATGTAAATCTCTCCTCCTTTGGTTTCATTAGGAAATATTATGGAAAATTTAGCAAAGCTCACTCTTTAGGGGGTTCACTGTACCTGGTGTCCTTCAGGAGCTCTTTCTTTGCCTGGGTTGTCTGCTTAGTTGCAGGTATCACAGCTGTGATATCTGTCTGCTTGTTGGTGATTTTCATCTGTACCCATTGGTTTAATTGGTGTATATATTGCAATAATTTAAAAAAAACACTTTTTAAAACATAGTGGGCTTAAAAATGTCTGTAATTCCTCATTGTGCATTGACCCTGAGATGAGCTCAGTTGGTCAGTGCATGGTGCTAATAACACCAAGTTGTGGGTTCAGTCCCCAGATGAGCCATTCACTTAAGAGTTGGACTTGAGGATCATTGTGGATCTTCCAGCTCAGACTTTTGTGTCAGAATTCTATGTGACTGTGTAAGAGAGGTTGCATGGTGATTGCATGACATCTGGGCCACTGCTGGGGATTTGTTTTCACCAATACTGACTTTGGCATTCTTTTATAGGATCCTAGCACAACAGAGTCATGAAGTTCTGTAGGTTGAAATTTGGGTAAATTGAGACTGTTAGTAAGTTATGTAAGTTAACCCAGGGATCACACTGTTAACTTCCATTGAAAAAGAACAAAATAAAATATAATAAGATCCAAAAGCAAATGCCAGAGAAGTTAAGGCATGAAAGCTTTTAAAAGTCCAGGAAACAATCTTTCAGCTTATCTTATGCTTACTTTTCATCAGCCAACACCTGGATCTCCCTTAGCCTTAAACCTCTGATATTAATAGGTGGTCTTTGCTCCCCAGTTCTACATTTATTCCACTTTATTTCTGAGAAAAATGCATACAATCCTTTGTCTTATGTACTTGTCTTAAGGGAATTCCATAAGGGTGTTGACAAAATACAAAGAATCTACAAGAGTTGTGTAAAGCAACCAATTAGACTGTCTTTTTTATTTTTTTTTAATGTCCATTTGAATTACTGTTTAGGACTTCAACATGACTGTTTCTGCTTCCTTTAGTGATAGTATTTTGAGTCAAATGGGCTACAGACAACAGTTACAAAACTAACCCCTTCCTGCACAGATCTGCTTGACCTTTGAGATACATTTGCAAAGCTATTTGTCTCCTGGCAGTGAGATACTTGGAGATATCTTTGCATGTGGAATACCATTTTTTGTGCAAAAACTTGTGAGGAGGATCTGATCTGCGAGGTAACATGGATGCTAATTAATCATACATAATCAGTTCAGCTGCTGCGTGTGTCTCGGAGTTCTAACACATTCCAGGAGGGTTAAACAGCAGCAAAAGTAGGTCTACAGCCTGCTTTGGGGCTAGGTACTTTTTTCTTTTATTTCAAAAAAGAAATTACCATGGCTGTTGCTACTGTTGTACAGTACTGTTCTACTGTTATTCTGTTGACATGCTCGTGACTAATTTTCTTAAATTAAAAGAAATTTTTAAGTTCTATTTAGTTTCTGGAATTATCCTTCAAATTAGGATGGTACTTGGAATTGTTTCTTTATTTGTCTCTGGTCATAGTTCTGACATCTAAAGTAAGAGGAGAGAAGAAAAATCAACTATATTGATTTTTGTCAGTGGCTTGTTGGGTGCTTGTTACGTGAAGAGAGTAAAGAATGGTGCTCTGGAACAGAGATTTCAACTTTATTGTGGCAGAACTGCATCCACTTAAAGTCATGATGATTCATTGTTTGTAAAAGATCTATTTTTAGTTGGCCTGAATTATATGGAGATTAAAGAGAATCATTAGCATAAAGATCCCCTTGAAGCTTCTGCAGTTGGTATAATACAAAAGACTTTGTTAAGATCTCTTCAGCCTAGATAAGTTTGGAGAATCCCTAAGTGCACACAGAAGGCAGATTGGTAACTCTAGAAGGCTTTTGTGGGTCAGTGATCTATTCCTCTGAGCAAAATGCAACTTTTCGTAGAGATTGCACTCCAAAACAATGCTTTTTAGAAATAGCAGTGTCAGAAGAAAGAAATTAGAGATAAAGAGGGGAAAGGGGTAAATTTATAGGTATAGAAAGCATCCATCTTTTTAGGAAAAGCACTGGTGCTGTGTTTTGCTGTTTGCTCTGTTCTCTCAATGCAGACTGAGCTCCTTGCATTTCCCTGCTTCTGTCCACTCTGGTGTTTCTTGTCACATAAAGTCAATGCAGCTGGAGTGAGCACTGGGTGGCTGCTGCAGATGCAGTGGAGAGGAAGATTGTGTGAGCACCTCTCTTCCTTTATCAACGTGCCATCACAACAAAACTGAAGATACCTGTTTAAGCACCTAAGTTGCAACAAGTACAAAATATGATGAGCATGGCTGGATATAACTGTTACAAAGCACTTTAAACAAGTCCAAGTCACACACCATCATATAGTGCATTTGTGCAAGGAACAAGATTTGCCATCTTAATTAAAAATGCTCTTGGTGAAATCCAAAAGGTGCTAATGTGTTTTGTTTTGAAGAAGAAAATCTTAACAGTGAACTTTAGAAATCTTAACAGCAAACTTTAGAAATCAGGTATAAAACCGTGTTTAAATGACCTCCATACTTGGCTGCACAACAAATCTGAATTATATAGATTCTCTTAATACAGTGAAATTGAATATCTCAGTGCATGTCATGATATCTGAACTTGTCCTTCTAGCATACCAGTTAATTCTTCAATGAAGGTTAAATCATGGTAATGACAGTTTCTCCTATAAAATCTTCTCTGAAATGCCCTTATTCATTTGTCCTGAAAAGACACTTGCTTCCTTCTCAGCTTCTTAAATAAAAATACATTTGCTATTAGAGGACTGTAATAAAAAATAAAAGTGAAATCATACAACAATCAGGAGAAATATGAGGGCATGTCTCAGTTTTCATTACAATAGGGGTGAGTTTCATTGGAAATTTATGTATGTGGAAGAAAACACTTAGGTAAAGAATAAATACATTGCAGTAATTCTCAGTTACTGGAGAGACTGTTAATATGTCTTTTCGCATTATGCAAAACCAGTAAACAAGAATAAGGGTCACAGCTTTAAGAAGAGTTGTTTGTAGCATCTGTTAGACTGAGCAAAATGTCACAATATGTAGTCTCCGGAAGGAGCAAACAGACCATTAAATCTTGGATGAATAAAGCAGGTTTTCAAACTGCTGCAGTTTTTTGTCTTTTTGGAATAATTACAGGAGGGCTTGGGGTTGTGGCTGTGATTATGTGAAGGCAATTGGACACTAAGTTTTAGTGGGACTAAAATTTGTCTCATGGTGCCAGAAGGAAGGGCTGGTTTGAAAACTGTTTCATGCAAAGAAAGAGATCCACCAGCTGCAAAACAGGTGGTAACCCACCAGGGGCAGGCAGGTATGAAATCATGGCTCTTTATTTGGATTACAGTGAGAGGACTAAGGAAAAGATAAAAGGTAGAACAGCAGACTCAGAGGAGCAACCTCCTGGCTTTTTATTAGGGGTTTTACAAACGAAATTGGGATTAGGTTATATGCTGGTATAAGAGAGATCACAAATGTTGAATATGTAATGTGGGCCTCTCAACCAGGTGCATGCCTGCTGAATGTGTTAAAAAAGTTCTCGTTGGTGCTAAGATATTGCTTTGCATGCTGTATTTATATCTTTTATATATCTGTGTGTATATATATCTTTTATAGCTTTAGCGAAAGAAACTCACACTGCTACTATATTGAAGGATCTGGTTACAATTCAATCCCCCACGGTTCCATCATGAAACCAAATTTTTTGGGTCCTTTTGAAGAACTGTAACTGAAGAATGAACTGGAACAAGCTGCTCTGCTATATAATCGAGAATAATGTAAGGCTGCAAATGGCACATCTGAAGCTATTTCAGAAATTTCATGAGTTCTAGATCAAAAAGTAAATTTAAAAAAAGGTAATAATATTTTTCCTGTATATTAGTTTATTGCAATGTTAATGAAAGAGGAGGCATTTCATGTGTCAGCTTTACAAAAGATCTTATCTGGGCCTCAAAAATTTAGTGGAAAGCTAATGTGCACAAAATGGGGGTTTATGGTTTACAAGCAGTGCCAAGATGTAAATCCTGTCCAACAGTAACAGGGAGCATTTCCCAAAACTGGAATTTCAATTGCCTTAATTGCCTAAGCTATTTCCTGCTAAAATATTCCTGGCTTCTTTTACTTGGCCTGGTCAGGCAGTGTTTTCCCTGATAGTTTCTTGGACATAAAGTAGGTGTCCATAGGTAAGGGATCGCTCCCAATTGGCAGCTGGAAGCAATCCATAGTTTTAGAAAAAGAACGTTTAATAGTATAAAAGCAGGAAGACTTTTTCAGTGGCCATGGGGAGGAGAGAACAGGCCCAGATATTATTTAGTTTAGTTATGGAAATATTTTATAAAAGTCCCCCTTTTAAGTGGTATGTTCCTAGCTCTTCCTGGAATTGGACGATTTTGTCAAATAGGAAATGCAGGTGTTCTAGAATTGCATCATTTACAAAGGGTTGCAAAATTCTACTGGTCATACCATGGAAAAGACACTAAGATTAAATTAATCTATTGATGTACACACTGAAACATCATTATAACAAGTAGGGAGGGAACATAAATTCTAGCAAGGAAGAAATGAAACAATTGACTCTCCTAGCTTATAGAGAGAAAACAAAGCTTTTCAAGATGTGAGGTTTCAAGATGCAGCATCAGCTCGAGCATTTTGGGAGCCTCTGAAAAGGCAGAGAGAAAAGCACTGAAAATTCTTATGTCCTTTGTAATTTGCATAACTGAATCATAGCCACAGCCCTTTAGGGGTAGGCTTTTTTAAGTCAAAAGACAGGAAAGGGGTTTTTTGGGGTTTTTTTGTGAGGTTGTGTCTGCATGTTGCAAAAAACCAAGAATCGTTCCTACTTGGTCAACCAGTGTGTGGATGGTTTCACCAGGACACCACTGACATGAACTGCCTAGGGCAGGAGATTAAGAATTCCTTGTATAGGCAGTTGTTTCAATGAGATGCTATATGTGATTAGCTTCCCAGAATCTCCTAGGGTAGTTCAAGAGAGCTGTAAATATGCAGTGTTCTCCCAAATGAACATCAAGCCCTCACTGTTGAGCAATAAAATATTTTGACTGTGCTATGTTTTACTAAAAACTAGTGGTAGAGCTTTTCTTGCAAGGAAGAGTAGATTGCTGCTTCTGAAGTTGTTGTTTGGACAGGTGTTTTAGAATGTCATTAATTACATTGCTAATATAAGAATCATCATATTTCTTTTATTCTCAAAGTTTTGACTGGCATTTACAGAATTTTCAGGGTTGCTGATCTCTAGTATTCTGTACCTTCAGTGTGATATACTGGAACTGCATCTTTTGCAACATCATGTACGCGCTCTTCCTAGTTTGAGTTACTCCAAAATTATTCCAAACTCCTCAGATTTCTTTTGTTATGACTTAAAACATTTTTAATAGCTATGTTTTAAAAATAAAACTCACATCTGGCTGTTCTGTTTACAATCTGCCTGTATCAGACTGTTGTGGTTTGACAATGGCCAAATGCCAGGCACACACA
>VZTT01027404.1:8088-54241 GCA_013400855.1 Buphagus erythrorhynchus | reverse complement strand
CCACATCAAGAAACTGAATAGATTTACAATGGCAACATTTTGTCTGCTCTACAAGGAAACCAGGGAGAATAACTGCTCTCACCTGGGCCTTTGGCTGTTGCTTCATGGCCTCTTCATAGCCTGGTGGTGGCTCTTTTATTGGAACCGACGGAACTGGAAGAGGAGGTGGAGGAGTTCCAAAAAGCGGCGTGTGCTGTTGCTGCTCCAGGTCCATCTGGGAGGGGGAAAGGGCAGCAGGAGAGCCAGGCTGCGATGAGGACTGTTTAGAATGAAGGCAGAAGAGGGAATGAATGCTAATCAGGGAAAACTCTACACCAATTCCTGTCTCACAGCTGCTTTGAGAGACCATCACCTCTCCCTGTGAGCACTGCACAGCAGTCTGCACTGCTCTGCCCATAGCAGCCTGCCTCCTTCCCTGAACTCTGTGCACTATGCCCTGGCTGCAGAGGAAGAATTTCCCCTCCAACTCACAGCTGGAAATCTTTAGCCGATTTTTCCAATGCTAAAGAAGCCATGCCACAAACCACCTTCTCACTTCTCCTGGACGGGGAGAGCCTCATCTGTCCAAGTGGGCAATTCCTGCAGCACTTTGGAGAGAAAGGGCACTTCCCTTGTGTGTTCAGCCTACTCTGTGCAACATATCCAGGGCCTGTCTTCTACCCGCCCCCTTCTGCAGTGCCTGCTTTGGGGTCACAAGCCAGCTTCACTTAACAGCAAGTTTCACAGCCTGATGATAAGTGGAGAGCACCAGAGCACTCAGCAGCACCAAAACTCCAAAGGAAACCCCAAGTGTTGCAGGAAGTGGTGCTCATGACTCAGCTTTACCAGATGAATCAGTACATAACTGCCCATAAGAACAGCTGAAATGAGGATCAGGCCTTTCCCTCTACAGCAGCTACGCATGACCCACATGGAAACCTGCTCCCCTGGAGCAGCGAACTCTGGGGCAGCAGCTGAATGCCACTTCCAACACGTGTATGTATTGATGCCCTTGCCCATCCTGTTTTCCCTGGAAAGCTGCTCATCTGTTCTGTGACCCACAGGCAGAGGAGCAACCAAAGACCAGCTCTGCTGGGGTCCACTCTTCCTGAGAAGGGCTGGAAGCCATGGCTGTGGCACAGGCCGCTGGGACATGCTGAGAGGGTACCTTTTTTGACACACTGGGTTGGCTGGCTTTGCCAAAAGCACCAATTTTCAGGGACTGCTTATGGAAACCATTGGGGAAGAAAGGCTGCAGGTTTGGAGGTGCTGAGAAAGAACACGGTGTATGGCCAGCTGCCCTGCGACCACCTGCAGACCTGGCTTCTGACCCCACAGGGAGGCAAAAGGATTGGAAGAGTCAGTACAGACACCTCTGCAGCACAAAGGCTAAGGAACTCTGAGGAAAAAGGTGCCTTCATTTACCTTCTGCACATTCTTTAAGGTCTCAAAGCAAACCAAGGCACTGACCCTTTGCAAAGGAGATACCTCACTAAGTATACTAGAAATTACATCTGTCTTCATATCCTTTCCAGGAACTGACTCAGAAATGATCCTCCAAGCTCTAAAAACTCTTCATAATCTTTCTGTATCTCATCTTAATTACAGGTTAGAGAGACAGCTAAGCAGGCTAGAAAGGGAGGAGATGTACAGCAGAGCCTCTTTACAGCCAGCACCTGGAAAGGGTTAAAGGCAGAGGTGCCCTCTTTCCTGAAGGAGTATAGCACTTCACAAAGCAGTGATGAACTGGCATGCTCAGGGCAGGGGAATGGGAATGACAGCATGCTCAGCAGTACCAGAGACTAAAAGATCACAGCCCTTTTACCCCTCTGAGCTCACATGCCCCTTCAGTAGCAGCCACACCACCCACACCACCCTCTCTCCATACAGCAGCCACCATTTCTGTTCAGCAGGGCTCCTTTAAGAATCTGGGACACCCCTATGAATCAAGGCTGCCCACTCCAGCCCCTCCTTGTTTTTAACCCACAGACAACAACCCCTGGTATGTGGCATGTTTGTATCCACTGCCTATGGGAACAAGCCCTGGCAGGAGGCAAACAAAACCAAGGGAGAAAAGTGAGCAGGCAAGTGAGCTACCTTAGATTGGTCTGGTCCTCTGGGCTGCTGCTGCTCTTGCTGTGTGGGCTGCTGAGGGGCATTTGCAGGTACCTGACACGGCAGTTGGCTGGAAGTTTTAGTGGGTGATGATTGTACACTCTGGAAAGAAAAGGGTATCCATAATAGGTTATTCCCCAGACGTGACATGGACACAGGACTTAGGTTTCTTACAGAGTATATAAGTTTGTTTTTTCCCCACTCAATAAAGTTTATTCTTTATGAAATTCAATCCTTCTCTTTCCCTGAGCAGAGAAATCAGATCGGATGCGATTAGGAGTCCTAAGAGAGGAAGTAGTACCAGCCTAAATCCCCGGGCTACCCATGACACGCCTCAAGGACTGCCAGACCTGACACAAGAGCTGTGCCCTTGTGGAGCAGCAGTGGAGTTCAGGTGAGATACTCTGGGGTTGCAAGGCTGACACTGGATGCCGATGTTTGGACAGCTGCAAACATCTCACCTGCTATGCAGCAAACATACCCTGCTCAGTGTCTGTCACTGATGGCAGACACTGCCACTTGCTCCGCAGAGAATCAAAATTATCTTTGATGTCATGGAAGGTGCTGGGGTTTGACTTGCACCATCAAACCTGGGCATATTTATCCCTTCCTGGAAGGAACACTCGGAACACTTCTGTTAAGTGCTGAGCTCATGCCAGCAGGAGAATAGTAAATCATCTCTGATGAAAGACTCTGTTAACACTGAAATACTGACACGCACTAAAACAAAGAGCAGCCAAAAAGCAAACAGCCTGCTCCCAGGGTCTGATTTCAGCTCTGGTAGATAAGATGACCCATCTATCACTCCTACTACAATCTCTACAGTTAAGGACAAGAGATGAAATACACTCTGCCCATTTTACTACCATGTGTTCTTTTAGTTGCTCTTTTAAAAACTAGTAAACTGTGGCAGCAAACCCTTGTCGTCCAAGCCCGAGGTCCTGCCTTACAATAGGCAGAACCATGTGTTTGGAAGAATGCTGAACAGCCTGTGATGCACACAGCCAATCGTGCACTGCTGTACACAGCTCATCATTGTCAAATTCCAGTCTTTTTGCCGAAGATCTGCTTACACTGCTCTGTTTTACAAAGCCATGACCTACCAACCACCGTAGCGAGCAACTCAGCTCTTTCAGTATTTACTGCACTGAATTTCCACCCTGTTAAGTCATCCTATGGTAACCGGAGTGGGACAGGAGAGAGGAACCCAACTGCCCGCAGCAGTGATGGGATCCCACCCTTTCCTACCTGCAAGGGTGGGCAGCTGCTCCCTGCCATCCAAGGGTGGGGAGAGAGGCCCTGCCTCTCGGCGCTCTGCTTGGTCACGGTGAGGACGATGTGGGTCCCTGTGGAGTCAGTGATGGGGGGAGGGGGAGGGGTGCCCTTGAGGTCGCTCAGGGCGCTCCCTTGCTCGCCAAGGAGAAGCCGCGGGCTGTGAGACTGGCACGGCGGCTCTGCTTCCGTGGCTGGCACCTCCTGCTTCACCATCACAGCTTTCTTTGGCACTGGGCTTGGATTCGAAGTGTCCATTTGGCTAGCGGTTGGTGCAGGGCTGAATTGGTCTGTTTGGCCACTGGATTGCTTCGCAGACTGGCAACTCAGGAAATCATTTTCAGTCTTGACCTGGGTGCCAAACGCTCCTGGTTTGGAGGCGAGGGCTGTTCCTTCTTCCGCAGCTGTTGGGGTTGGCTGTGACTGCTGAGAGCGTTTCTCCTGCTCCAGCTGTAGCCTAAGCATCTCTACCAGCTGCTGCTTCTGTTTCAGCATGCGGGTGAGTTCCTCGATCTGCTTGTCCTTCTCCTGCAGCATTTGGTCTTTGTCCCTAACTTCTGCATCTCTGGTGTTACCAGCACTACACCGCTCTGACCTGGGTGCCGTATTTATGCTGCAGGAGGCAGACTTGGAGCTTTCTTCCTTCACCAAGAATTGCACTGGAGATGTCTGCAAGGTGAGCTGGGTCAGAGGTGAAGTCACCATCTCTCCAAAGGTATCTCCAGTGCCCGAGTTTTCATCCCCTGTACTCATTTGCGAGCGCTCAGAAGGAGTTGGAGAAACAGGAGGAGTTGAGCCTGTGCTCCCAAACTTCATCACACCACCACCAGTAACTGTGGCCACAACTACTTCTGCTGGTGCAATGCCAGTGGTGACCAGGGCCGGCCCTGTGCTCAGCCTGGCAGTTGGGAAGGCCACTACCACTTTGGCAGCTTTAGGGAGGACAGCTGCTGTGCTGGGCTTGGGAGTGGGGGTTGTTTGGCCGGCTGCACCGTTCTGCTCTTGGTAAGCTCGGAGACGCTCAATCAGGTCCGTCTTTGTGCCCGAGACAGGCAAGGCCCTCAACTTCAGCTCTTGCTTCAGCTCTGCTACCTGATATGGGGCGAAAAAAAGAAGACAACATTATGAGAAGTTCTAACTGAACAACTATCAACAGAGCTATGTGAGAAAGGACTAAACCGATCTTCCTGCAGACCAACAAACTTGCACCTCAGGTAAGACTGCAAGGTAGCAATCCCAGTTGTTATCACTAACTCCTGTCAGTCCACCTCAGCCCTGCTCTGGGGCAGCAACATCACTCACTACTGCCTGCTGACAGTGGCAGAAAGGGTCTGTGCAGCTTCACAGGACATTTACCTTCATCTCATCCAGGTTGGCAGGGAGAGGGCCAGGCTTGCCCACCGCAGCATTACTGTTTTGTCTCATCAGCCCACTGGAACCAGAAGATACTGAGGATGTGCTGCTGACTGTGGCAGAGAGATTGCGTACTGCAGGGGCACTGGCACCACTTTGCTGCTCTCCTGGAGGCCTGCAGAAAAAGAAAGAACACAGACATCAAAACCACAGTGGAAAGACACCAGAGGCCCTCAGTGTCCACAAACATACACGTTCAGAAACGTCGGGGTCACTAGTGCTGTCCTAACTCTGAAGCACACCAACACTCTCGACTACATCCATGCCCCTTGCTGTGCCAACCAACTGACTTCAGCTGCTTTTGTCTGATTCATCTTGCACCAGCTCTTTTTAAGGCTCTCTGGAACCTACAAGACTGAGTGTGTCACACCCAGTGGCCACCCCTGACACCCAGAATGCCACGTCTCTGGTAGGAGTGCTGGTAAGTGCTTGCTAAGAGAGCTGCCACTGTGGACCCGTACTTAGGTGGGGCTGGCAGGATGGTCTGATAGTTATAGTGCTGCTGCTGCTGGTTGAGGATCTGAAGCTGGAGAAAGAGCTGCTGTTGCTGCAGTATTTTGGCATAGGATGAATCCATGGGAGGAGCTCCCTTGTCTTGCTTTTGGTCCGGGGGAATATACTGATGATATTTAAGCTTCTTGACTTTCGGCTTCAACTCCTTGGCTTTTTTACTGCGCTGAGACTTCTCACTAGCAGATTTGGGCTGGCTTTGCTATTTAGAAGAAAAGGAGGAAGCAAATGAGAATGGAAACATTGATATAACGTAACACCCCATGTAAACCAGAACACACACTGGGATTTTAATTTTGAAATTCTCTACTTTGCTCACCTCAGGGTCTTTCCATGCTTCTCGAACTGAGACATTACAGACACCACACTGGCGGCAGCTTATGCTGCACCATAATGCAGGTCATCTTTCCCAGCACACCAGATCATTTGCTCATCCAGGGCAGACTCATTGACTCTAATTTTAGATAACACTGATTGTTTCAAAACATTTTGCATTCAGCATCCGTTATATAGAAGGTGAATACACCATGGAACAGAAAGTCCCATTAAATATGTTACAATTAGTATCACAGGATGACACTAGTGAGAAATGTTTCCTTCCTTGGCATCTGTTAATCTAATACTTCCAACTCCAAACCTGCTTAAAAGTAACCTTCTTATCTTCCTTCAGACTACAACAATGAAGACATCAGCCAAAATAGTACCTTAATGAGTGTCGGTGGGGGCTTGGCAGCAGTAAGAGCCACTCCATTGGTAAGACTAGGGGGCAGAAGAGGTGGAGGTGGCAGTGGCGGAGGTGGCTGCTCAGGCAGGAAAAGAGTTTCACTGGAGTCTGCGCTAATCTGCAACTGGGATGAACCCTGAAGGGACAGAAAAAGGCATAATGAATACACACAAGAGGAGGGAAATAGTTTAACAGAGTGCAGGAAGTGTCCACTTAGAAGGAAGGAGCACAGGCTTCAAACCTTTAATCAGACTCCTTTAACCCACTGCTTCAGTTGTCCCTGAGAAGCAGCACAACTTCTTCAGACAGAAAAGGAATCAAAATCCAACACCTATATCTCCCAGCATTTCCTGCTGGGATTAGTTGCACACAGGCTCTATCACCAAGCAATGGCTGCCCATTTCCCCACAAGGTACCACCATGAGGGTTTGTGAATAACCAGAGGAGAATGTCACTGACACCATACGGAGCTAAGACCCCTTGTGAAATCTCACAGACTACACCTCTTAGGGAAGCCTTAGTCTCACTTTTTAGGCTCCTCTGCCATAAACCAGCATGAAGCTCCAGGGCACTGCAGGAGGCCTCCACGTTCTCACCTGAGCTAGTGATGTAGCAGCGGTGCTAGGGAGAGGCTCACATATCCGAGAGTCCATTGGCGATGGGACAGACCCTTGGGACTCATGGCTGGCTGGCTGTTCTGGGGAGAGGGCATCACTGCTGTCCTCATCAAAGGAGGAATTGTCTGCAACCTTTGGGTAGTTCACCTGTCCAACTAAAAACACAAACATCAACCGTGGTCTGTAAAGTGGAATAAGAAATGACTTTGCTTGACACTAAATGTTTCACAAAGACAATGATGGTATGGAGAGAGTTGTGCTTAAAGCACCAGCTAAAAATGAGAGAACAGAGTCTCCAGCTGGATTGGGTTTAAGTGTTTACATTCACTATCTATCAGTACAATAAAATAATGTGGACTGGGGTGAACCATTACCCTTGCTTCCTAGACAGGAAAGATCAGTAAGTGTAAGAGATACTCAGGTCTGCCCAAACCCAGCTCTGTGGCATGGCTTATTTCATTATCATCTGGCACCAAAGAAGAAAATCAGACAGCATAAGGTTGAGTCATGGCTTCTTTGGTGTTCATCCTGTATGGTGGAAGGTAGAATCTCTCTTGGATTCTTCTGTCTTGGAAGACAGAATCTCAAATTGTCCTCTAGTCTTACAAGCAACAAGGGCTATGGATTAAGTGGTGGCCCTGGCTGCTATTAGCATTTCTGTCCATCTACATGCCCAGTAGATAAACTCACATGAGTGTACACTTGTAATGTACCAAAGTCTTTTTAGACTACATTTTCTCAAATCAACCCTGCTAAGCAGGGAAATATTGTCATTTGCACCTCACCTAAAATCAAGAGGAATCCAGAGATGTACTTTGCTCAGTCAGAAGGAAGTCACATCTCTTATGCTTCAGTTCACAAGTTCACCCTTCCTCAACTACTTCTTGTTCAATAGTGAAGCCAGGCTCTCTCACAACACTGTCCTTTTCCTTTTTTATGGAAAGTATTCCGTCTCACTCACAGTTGTGTCCCATTTGTCTTTACAGTAGTAGTGCATGTTTGAGGGGATGAATAACCACAGACAGACTGCTCAGTCTGGGGAGACAGGAAAGAGCACTGCTGAGGCAGTGGGAAGGCTATTCCTCAGCATTCCTTTCAGCCCTTGGAATGGCACTGGTATGATTTACATCTGTTCTGGTTTATTTTTAAAGGGGTTGAATCCTCTGAAGTTTTTGAGTTCACAGACATCTTTTGTTTCATCACACCTGTTTATATTCTGTCTCCCCTCCTGATCTAAGTCAGTGGGTTCCCCCTGACCAACACTGTTGACATGTTATACTGAGAGAAGGATTTTAAGAAGACAATCTAGGGAATTCAATAGTCTTTCAAGTCTTTAGGGTATACAACTACTTTCATAGTATTCTGGAATGTCCACATTCTCTGTAATTTAATGTCTCCATAACATTATCTGGGCCAGAAGGAGATCTGCTTTTCTGAATCCTCGGGCTGAAAGCCTGTGATTCTGGGCCAGGAAAATGAGACCAGCCATGGGATTGCACCGTCTTAGACATGTGGGTGAATTGATAGGTAATCACAGCCACATGTGGGAAATGCCCTCCACAAAGATCCTCCTCTGACCTTACCAATAATAGCTTCCTTTAGGCTTGATTCCACAGGCAAGATGTTCTTCTCCACCAGCTCCATGGGCCCTGGCCTCTGTGCTATCTTCTCATTGAGGTCATCTGCCAGTCTGGCTCTCTTCAGCTTCAGCTGCTTAGCCTGCAAGGAGGGTTCAGCTGAGGTCTCTGTTTGGGGGAAAGTAAATAAAATGGCATCAATCCAACAATGGTCAACCCGTGCCCTTCAGCAGTATTTTAATTTTATTCAGAAAGGTAACAGTAGATAACAATAGGTAGGTAACTGTACAGAAACTGTACAGAAAAGCAGTTGATAGATAACAACAGGTAACTATGCACTACAAAGATATGACAGATGATATGTATATTCAGGTTATAAAGGTAACTACAGTAGCCCTTTGGACAAATTCACTGTTCTCAAACTGATGTCACCCAATTCTCATTCATCTTTTTCCCGTGGCTGTGCCTTAAGCTTGGTGCTCAGCAGCATAGCACTCCCTCTCTGAAGCTGAGGTTCATTATTAATCAGATCAAATCTGCCTCACTCCCTCCTGGACATTTTACAGTGTCTTCCCTTAGTAAAAGAGCAATCCATGGTCATTCTATTTTATTGTTGCTCAGCTACACAAAACTGCCCAATCTGAATTCACACAACAGATTTTTCTGAGAATAATCTCTGAGCAAGCAGAGTTGAATCCCTCCCAAGGAAGCATGCAATGGGCATGATCTTCTGCCTGCTCCCAAGTGGAAGGAAGCTTTGGAGGTCAGAGACAAAACAGGAACCTGTTAAAAAGGTAGTTATGATAAAGTTTATTGTTGATGTTTGCATGCTCAGCACTTGCCATACCTTCCAGAATGTGCATCCTAACCAGCTCTGATCTCTCTGGCCGGGACCGGATTTTACGTTTCAGATAGTCCTCTGTCTGTAGCAAAAATAGACAAGCAAGAACCACTTTCAGCTGATCAGATACAGAACTGAGGCAATCTTGAACAGCACAATGAAAAGAAACAACCATCTTTAGCTGTTACTGAGATCTAAGTAAGCACAAAATGGAGAAGGGTCCTGTCCCAGAGCACACAGAGAATGAGCTTATTCTAAAGATTGCTTCTACAGTAATTACCTCAGTCAATTGTGCAATGCTGCCCCATCTCCCCAGAATGGAAATTGGTAAGGACTTCCTCAGGAGCTGAAGTCCTCTTTTCCTGTTGTATGCACCACCACTAACTTGTGTCAGGGTAACATCCATGAGATTCCTTTTACATTAAAGACATATGCACTGGTTCCATTGTTCACAGAAAATACTTTCATGTACTGGTAGCATTCAGGGCTGACTTGTGGTTTGGGCATACTCTTTAATTTGATTAAAGATGTGTTATTTGTTAAGCTAAAGACCCCATGCAGTCCCTTGAGGGGCAGAATATAAATGCTGTGACAAGGCTTATTTCACTTTCAGAGCTGCTTTTAGCTCTGTCTTTGGAGAAAGTGCTATGGAGCAATGAACAGAAATGACCCTGACAGGCTGAATATGTTACCCTTTACACTGCTGAGGAATGGAAATCTAGAAGCAGTGGGTAATAGATTGGTAAGTACTGGACATCAGGATGGGCCTTCAGAGAAAATAAGTATTAAAGTCAGTTGGAAAACTGCACCATAGTTGCTCAACTGCCCACATAAAAATATTAACTTAATAAGGTTTTAGGGAAAAGAAGAGAAATAAGAAAAAGCCCTTTGGTCATTGGTCTTAATGCAAAGTCCCCCGTTGCAATCTTTCCACAGTTTAAAGGGCCTCAGCTGTTATTTTTTTACTTATGTTGCTTTCACTATTAAAACAAAACTTAGTCATAACAAGTTTCATTCCACTGTAGGCTAATCAGAAAAAAAATATCCCCAGAGGCCTTCTGAGGAACAGAGATTATCAAGAAACTCCCCAGTTAGAAATACTTCATACACATGAAGTAAGATGCCCGGCTTCCTCTTTCTGTAGAGCCAGAAGTCTATGATTTCAGTGTCACAAGATTTGGGGGGGATCCTCTCTATTAAATTTTCAATTTTACCTAGTCTCCTAGGTAAAAATTGCATGTGCAGGTAACAGAGAAACTCTCCTCAAAGATGGAATTGAGCGCCACATGACAAAAGCATTTAATAGCATTTAAAACAAACACCATAAAATAAAAATGTCAAATGCGTGGACAGTGGGGAAGAAGAGTATCAGTCACTTCCAGAAAGATTACACTAGGGAAAATCCAGGCACCATATTCAATGGGCTTTAGGCACAACTAGTTTACTGAGGGTTAACATGCAAGCTGCAGAACACCCCATCCAATACACCTCTGACTACAGAAAGCTGTATTACATCCAGAATATGAACAATTCCTTTCTGCATCTCATTAACAGCTACAGGATGCCCTAAACACAAGATATACTTTTCCTGACTTTCCCAAAACACTGAAGATTATATTGCATCTTACCCTGGCCCGCTCCAAACTCTTTCTTTGTTCATGAAATGCAGCTGGACTTTTCAGAGCTGTGGAGAGGAAAAGCATTTAGACAATGAATTAGAATGATGGAAGTTTTCTCACTGCACAACCCTTCAGGCCAACTGAGTTAACAAACACACAGAAGCAACTGCCTCCTGCATCTTCCAACACACTGAAGCAGATCTCCAGCTGGTACAAAGCAATGGGAATTGCCATACTCCATCTGACAGCACAGGGACACAGGAACTGATGTGAAATTTTTGTGGGCCACTGGAGAGTCTAATACAGGTACACTTCTAGTCAAACTAATCACTGTTTGCAAAGTTGTGTCCAAGAACATGATTCAGAAACGCCCCCCCAAAAAAGCCTTTTACAAGCTTCAGCAGATAGTAAGATACCCAGGACCCTTATGGGAATGGCTCTGAAACACTGAAGAGGTCAAACGTTGGAAGGATGGGGGACAATGATAATGAACTGTAAATCCCCTTTACTATCTTTTAATGTCAAAGGAAGATGCAAATCTTTCCTGAATCTGCACCTGTGTTTTTTACACATGCAAGGACTGGCTGCAAATCCTGCAGGTCCACAGGACACATATACTGCTCCCTGGAAGAGAAACTACCGTGAGAACAGGGGCACTCGGAGAGAAAAGTACTTCTGCCTATTGACAGAAAACCACAGCTTGAGGAATTAACTTCAGCTCTCCACAGAACAGACCTTCTCGCCCCCTCGGGCCCTGTTTAAAACCAGAGCCAAAATGGATCAGGTTTTAAGAAACTGATCCTCTGCTGTCCAGGACCACACTAACCCTGGAGGAATCTCTCACTCTGCCTGGCTCCTCTGGAGCACACAAAGCTCATGTCCCACAGTAAAACCAGAGAGGGAGGTGATGATGGTGTCAGTAGCTCCTCACAGTTTCCCCAAATCTGCAAGTAGCTTGTTTTTTTAAAAAACGACCACACTGTGGTTTGTATTAAGAAGTAGTTGAAGGGAGCATAATAATTTCTTTTCATATTTCTGAAATACTCATATCTTAAACTGTCTGAATTACCATCCAGCTAAACAGAAAAGTTAAAGAACTTCAGCTTTAAAGATAAGTTGCAAATCTTTTGAAGACAGAAAACTAAGCTCACAGAGTTAGTAACTCCAAAGTGTTGCACCTAGGTCCTGTGAAAAACAGTCTGCTCATATAATTTTTCACTTAAGACCAGTTAGTATTTCTCAAATATAAGTTCATAATGAAGTCTCAAAAGACTTAAAAAATAAAAGCCCTTGCATAAATACAATGCAAGAAACTACTTCTAATGCATGTGGAGCCTTCCATGCCGTTCATACAGAACAAAATCGAGTAGCCACCGAAAGTGTTGACGTATTCCGTGAAATAGAGTCCCTCTGATGCCAAGATGATTTTTTGCTTTTTTCTTTTATATACCTTTCATATAACTTTTATGTATCCTCAGTATTCCTAGCATGCATACTTGTAATTCTTTAAGGCTGATAACTTAGAATAGTCCTAGTATTTTGTTAGGCCAGGAGACAAAACATCCTAAAGGCCTCATAGTAGGAGACCAGAAAGCCCTATGCTATCTTGGGAAACCCAAGGCCCCCTCCAGAACATATCCTGTAAACTAGAGATTTGGACCATCCAGGGAGGAGCTCCTCAGATGGGGGAATACCAAACCATTCATGCAGGCCTTCCATTGGAGCATCCCTGTTAGATATGCTCATTTGTAAGGTCTATAAATTGTATACATGATCTATTGTGTGTGCGCATTGCGGCGCATCCCACCTTGGCAAAGTGCTGCACCATAAGGATCCTTATTAAAATACTGAGGTAAAAATCCCTTAACTGTGTCTGGCTCTCAATTTTTTAAGACCAGGGAAAGGTATCACCTCTAGGTTCACATCAGTGGGGTAAGAATTCAGTCCACATGGCAGGAATTCCAAACATGCCAGGTGTTGGAGTCTGAAAACAGAAGTCTCTCTGAGTTCTAATTTGTAGAATAAATTAACAATAACTGAAAACCACAGTGAGTGAGTATATAGACCCCCTACAACAATGGGGCAAATAGTTCCTGCTCAGATTAGTTGCATAAATCTGGTTACAGAGGGAAATTACCAGATAAAGTTACACAAGCTGTGAAATGCACTTTGAGAAAAACCGAAGAGATATGGTAGGGATACTGTTTTGCAATAACCACAAAAATAATGCAAAAAACTTCCCCACCTAGCTGAGGCACCAACAAGGCCTCAGCTGATGCCTGCAATGAGATGTCCTGGCAGTATGACCATGGCACTTCAATAAGGAGCAAAGAACAAACAGTACTCTTTTCTATTCTTGTGAATATGCACATGCTTGAACCTGAACGTGCTTTCCTTTCATTGTGTGCATCTCACAGAAAAGCGAAATAAAAGCTCAAGTCCACTTGGGCAAAGATAGCAAGAAACATTTAAATCTGCATAAACATCTACCCTGGAGACAAGCAAAGTAGGATTCATCTTGAGTCTTCAAAAGCTCTCCACCAGAATGTGCAGACACAGCAGTAATTCTTTACTCTCCCCTTCCTGCCTACCTCTGCTGCCAGTATGAGGCAGCAGATGAACTTTAAGTGACATTTTCCTGACCACAGCTAATGGTCAGAAAAGTCAACTGCAGTTCAGCTGGTGTCACAGGCAGTCCAGGAAAACTCATGCATACAGTAGAACAAAGCAAGAAAATAATCCCTGAGTAGGAAAAAAGAAAAACACATATGCATTTAACAGTAAGTAAAGCAGAGCTGCTACATGAATAATCTTGTAAAGCACACTTTCAGTCTCTCATAACTAGTCCTCTGGAAACGTGCACTGGGATGTAGCTCTCTGGGCTGGCAACATGACAGAGGACTTCATATTTGACCTCTGAAAATGTCAAGAGGGCACAAATCCTTCACTGCTTCCATCAGCAATCTAGGATGAGGTTGATATGTCAGAATAGGATGTCTATTGTAAAATCATACTCCATTTGAAGTTAACTAATCCTTGCACATTTTTTGGCTTTGAAATGACTACTTAGCCCAGAGCTGTGGAGCAACTCTCTTAACTTTACTACAGCAAATTTTAAAAAAGGAAAAATATAATCCTACAAAGAGCTCTGAAGCAATAAGGCTCTGGGTGAGCACTAAAGGAGACTCGCAGTACAGATATGCCCCTTTTCCAGCTCCTACCACTGTCCTTCCTGGCCACTTAGCACTGATCCTTACAAAACTGGTCCTGTGCCTCATAACTCATCTGGGCTTGCTCAGCAGAGTGCTCCTTTATCCATTTCACTCAAAACTACCCATACTGATAAAGTTCTACTGTTCTCAGCCGTATCAGCTGAGGTGGCTCGTTCTGGCAGTGTATGTGAATGAGTGGCTGAGCTGGTGGAACAGAACCTGTGTGAACCAGGCGGGTGTGGGGCAGCATTCCCACTCTGTCCACAGCTCTTAGGACCTGAAGCTTCGGATATATCCACAGAGGGTTAGGGATGAGGAAACTCCAATCACCTGATGCTTTCTGACTACTCAGCCTGCATAAAACACATTAAACTATTCCTTACAGTAGTTTGTCTAACCTGTTCTTGAAGACCTCTAATAAAAAAATCTCATATTATTGCAGAGAAATTATCCCAGTACACAAAGGCTTTTACTATTTAAAAACCTTTCTGAATGTCTAACTTACATTTCCCTTCCTATAATTTATAGTCTTTGTTGCCCACCTTACCTGCAAACATTACAGAGAACGATTTATTTTCTTCTACTTTGCATCTATCCCTTTTAAACTTTGGTTCTCCTACAATCTTCTGATATATAAAATGACCAAAGGCAGTTGCTTCAACCTTCCCTTGCAGATAACATTATCCAGACCTTGGCTTGTTTAGTCTCTTTTGGACTCCTTCTGTTTAAGCTGCGTTTTTGTTGAAGCCTAGCATCCAGAACTGGGTACGTATTCCAGCCTAGGCTTTATCAGCTGTTACAGAGTTAAATGATTATTCAATAACACTTCTCAGCCACATGTCCCAGCCAGTTTCCCTTGTCTGTGTACATAAAACGAACAACATTCATTTGTGCTTGTCTCACAATTCACTAAAGGTCTCCAATCCTCTTCTGCAGAGCTGGTACCAAGCAAGCCACTCTTCATCCTCAATTCAAGCCCCTGACTAGGCATTACAAAATGTAGACATTCTGCCTTCTTCTTTCATTTTATTCCGTAGTTGTTGGCTTCTCCAAACACTGTGACTCCCAGTCCTGCCTTCCCCCCAGCCTACTAACCTGGAGCTTAATAAACATGCAGACTGTTTCTTTGTTTACATCTAAACACTGAAAATACTGAATCGTGTCAAACACTGATTTTCTCCCTTCCCATCACACCCGACAACCCTGCTCAACTCAACCTCTCAGACTGACACCAAGCCTTTATTCCAATCCTGTTCCCTCACAAGTTGCATAGACAGCTTCAAGTAGTCCCAGCTTGCTTCCAAAAACATTGGGCAAGGCTATTTCAAGCGCCTTCTAAACCCAAGAAGTGCAAAAACACATTTAACACCCTGAATTCCCTGGGAAGGATTTCAACAAATATTTAGTTTGCTGGTAGATCCAGCTTCAGTAATGAGCTCTTTTTCCCCTCTTTTCCACGTCCCATGTGTTTCTGCCTTGCTGTTGATGCTCCAATTGAACTTATACTGCACAGGGAGCTCTACTATGGAACTATTGCCATAAAGCATCTCCTGCACCTCTCATGGCATTTGCCCCTCTCCAAACTTAACTTGAATCCTTGATCTAACTATCCAGCTACCTTTGAGTGAGGCACGATGAGAACAGAATGCTGTCAGAGGGGAAAAAACCACTACACTTGCCAAACTGCAACAGCAGTATGAGCTGTTGGGTTTTTGTTTTCCACTGTATGCAGAAAAGAAATACTTAACAATGCAGAAGTAACTTCTGCAATGACCAATTTCAGTTAGGTTACCTCTTGCCTGCCTTTTGATTTTATTTCTACATTATATGTACATGGTCTTTTCAGTCTCAGTAACCTGCAGTTCCACTTTCTGCCCTCGTTCCTGTACCTAGGTCTGGGACAAAGCATGACAGCCCTCGGTTACGCTGACAAAACTGTCCAGGGACTCCAATCACCGTTGTTTTTAAAGAGTTATTTTAACCTGGATTGGTATGCTGGTTTACAGCACGGCTCCACAAATAATAGTGTCAGCAAAGCTGAGCACAACTGCCCTGCCAGACAAAGTCAGAAATGAGAGGCTGAGTTTAAGGCCAGCACTGCAGCAGGAGTCCCATCCTGCTGAACCATGGACCCCACATCTTCAAATTGCTCCATCCACCACAGAAAAACAGCCTGGTGTTACAAATAGCCCAACAAGCACTAAAAAAGGCTCAGTGACATATGGGACAATAGCATCACCAATGGGGCTTGGGACAGCACAGTCCAGCAGGTAACCTCCACTGAGCTGTTCACACTTCTGCTGCACTTGGACAACTGTGGCAGTTTGTAACATCTGCTGTTAAGAGGATGAGTTTTACCCCTCACCTTTAGATGACTGACTGCAGGACTTGATTTTCCTGCCACAGATGGACTGGCTGGTAAGGATCTCATGAAATTCATACTTATTTCTTTAGTCTCTCTGCTGCCTGTTGTGGAGCATTTTGATGCTTCATCTTCAGAATTCCTGAAGCATTAGCATCTTTGTAGTCACACCCTCAGCTACCATGAGAAACCTCCCTGCCTATCAATGATGCAACTGTTCTGTGCTTCCACCCTGCTTCAAAAATGTTGCAGCTGTACACTGCAACCCCAAATCCAAGCAGCAGCATGAAAGACCATCTACATTGACCCACACCTTTCCATACAAAGCCCAGAGATTAAAATTGCTACTCTTCACTTCAAAGCAATGTATTAATCCCTATGAAACAAGATGCAAAACTGTAATGCCTGAGTTCAGTGTTTCCCCAGTCCAAGCCATATTTTGCAGATGGCAAAGGGTGAATGAATCACAGAACCACAGAATGGTTTGGGTTGGAAGAAACCTTAAAGACCATGTAGTTCCAACCCCTTCCACTAGAAAGTCCCCTCCAGCCTTGTGGCACTGCTGCAAAGCATCAAATTGGTATTGCTACAAACAACAGGCTCAGAAATCAAACTCAAATCTTCAACATAACAGCAAAGACAAAAAGCTGAGCAAAATGGCCTAAACATTTCTGTTCAGGGTTTACCCTGTAGTGTACAAAAGCAGATTTTAGCCATGCGAAACTTTCAAAGATACTCATATGCAGACCTCTGAGTTCCTGTTACCTAGCGTGAGAAATAAGTGGAATCAGACCCAGACTGACACTCTAAGAATGAAACACAGCAGGGGAAGGGGACTGATCCAACTGTTGAGAAAAAGAGGTCAAAATACCCATACACCCTGCATTTGCTTAGGCAGCTGGCAGAAGACACTGAGGTTTGCACGGAACCAAACACAGGGAAGAAAGAAAGGCAAAAGGATCTGCATAGACTCTCGTAGCTCAAGTGTCTTGTGGGAGGCTGAGGTTGCAAAGCTTTCTGTAATTGGCAAATCACTACTCGAGGCTATCAGACTTGTAGACTGACAGAGGAAGCACATAAGCTTTCCTTGGCCATAGTATCTAGCTCATCATAGACAACAAGGTGATATTTGAACTGCAGATCAGTTGGTAGGACAACACACAGTGTTTGTAGAAAGGCTACAGCTAAATTCAGAATAGTGAGTTGAATGCTTTGCTCTTCAGTTAGATCCATTCCTAAGGGAAAGGAAAAACCTTCCTTTGCTATGACAAAGAGAAGCTTGTGTCATGTTCAAACCCAACCTCAGACACACTGATTTAATTCAGAATGGTAGAAGGCCTTCTGCTGCAGCTATTCACCCCCTCTCTCAACCAAATTCTGGTTTCTCTCTCTTGTTTACTATGCTTTCGTAAAAAGATGAGATAAAGTGCTGCAAATAGGCTCGATGACTTCCGCAGTTGGTTGAGGGTGGGGCTCCCACCCGTAGGATTTGCTAAGAGACACAGAACTTGAACCACAGAGCAAGGCAGTTAGCACTTTCTTCCTCCCTTCATCTTCACCCCACTTTCAAAAAGCATTTCTCACAGCATGGAGGGAAAAGGTATTAAAAAACTGGGTCACATGCACAGAAGTGGTTGTCATCTTGCCAGTGGGGCAGTGTCAAAGAGCTGCTGTGTGCTGCAGAAATATGAAAAGGGGGTGGAGAATACAAAGCTGAGAGAAGAGGTATCTCCATCAGCATCCTCTTCTCGATTTGCAGCTCTGGGGAGTTCCTCATCCAGTGCACAGACCTGATCGTGCTTGAGAATTCTTGATACCATTCCCCAACACTGGTAAATGACCTTGGGTTAAGGCTAAAATATAAGTATGAAGTTAAAGATAGGAAAAGAAGCCACAACTAGTAAATTGTGATTTTTCTAATCCCAAAATACATAAAGTCAGAAAATTAAACCTTAAGACTGACCTAAAAGAGGCAATGCAAATATGTTTATGAAGGTAAGAAACACATCTCTGGCACTCAAACAAATGCAGTTTGCCTTTCAGTGACACCTTTCAATGAAAATGTTACTGTGATTGAAAGATTATAGGTGTTCCTAGTCCCAAACAGAAGAAAGGCTGGAGAAAGGCTCCTTCCCACGTTGCTGCTGTTGCCAGCACTGCCAAAGTACAGCATTACAGATACAGTGCTGCAGCTTCACCAAGTCTTCCCCACTGCCAGCTATTCCAGCCAACAGAGACACACAGAAAATGCAGCTGAATGAAGTCCCTGTTAGCAGATTGCTTGGTGAGCCCCAGGCAGCTGTGGCAGCCAGAGCTGAGGTCCTGCCTCCCTGACACCCTGCCTCAGAGAGCCAGCCCTTCTCCTGGGCCAACATTCTGAACCTGCACAGCCTACCAGCTCATGCAGCTGTTTTCCCAAAAAGAGCCACTTTGCAGCTCCCTGCATTGGGCTTGCCCTGGCTGCTGAAGCACAAAGGCAAGGGGAACTGTGGTGCCCTGCCTCAGCTCGGCTCAGCACAGAGACACTCACCAGCTGCTGCTCCCAACGCCCGCACAAGGCACCTCTCCAGAGTCCACTTCCAGCAAGACTGTCAGTATCCCACTGATGATGCAGCTGAAGTTTAAGATTTTCATTAACTGTGTGAAAAGCCTGAAGTACAGGTTTGTCACAGTAAACATGAAATTATTGGCAGAAAGGACTAAGATTTTTCCAAGGCCCAACACTGCATTAATTTAAAATCTAACATATGTGCAATTTCTCAGAAAGTTCATCCTCTTTAGAAGCAAAATGGAAATTGTCACCCATGGTAACAGTTATCAGATCTGTGGATGACTATGGCTACAGCTTTGTGTGAAAAAACATTTACAGCAAATACAAATAATGTATAATCTGCTCCATCCATCACCACTAACTCTTGGCATTCAAAAGACATTACCTAAATCCTGAAATGAAAAATAAGAAAAGGCAAAGCTTTTACGATCAGGATTATACCACCTCCAAACTGAAGAGAAGGGAGACAAGGAACTTCTAACCAGGAACCCTTTGATCCATGCATTCAAGGACCAGATTTCAGGCCTGTTTCTTGCATGGATAATTGGCCTTTGCAAACTCTTCTCATAACTTTCCAGAGTGCCCAGGGCAGGAAAGGTATAGGGTCACAAAAAGGAGAGACCATTCCCAGACAACAAGTAAGAATGAAGCTAAGACAGCTGTGGGAACACGAAGGGAAAAAACTGTATCGTCTATCAGACTTTACTCCCCTGAACTATTGCATTTCTCTTGCAACTGGCAGAGTTAAATCTTCTGTCATGGCAGGGATCAAGGACCAAACACAGCCTGCCAAACATCTGAGCATGGTCGTCCTTCTACAGCTTCAGAAAGGACAAACAGCACATTTCCATCCTACCACAATGAACTTTATTACTCCAGTCATGTCTTATTAATCACAAATCATATACACACATGGAAAACACACTCAGACAGATATCTAAAAATACAAACAAAGTAGATGGAGTTATTAGTCCTCTGACAATGAAATTCTATGTTTAAATGTACAGACAGCCTTCTACACACAAAGTCTGAAGGCTTTGAAATTGTGCTCCAAGAAAAATGGTCAAAGTCAAGCAAATAATTCCTGGGCGACAAGTTATTAATATTTTAATTAATATTTACACATTTTTAATATTTTAATACAATTAAAATAAAACCAGTTACAGATTTCTGTGCAACACACCAGAAACAGAAAAAAATTGTAGAGGACAGCTGCAAGTGTCCTCTATTTTTTTTTTTTTTTTTTTTTTTTTTTTTTAAATTTTGCAATACTTGCTTAGTGTTCCAGTCTTACTCTCAGAGCATGACACTGAATATTAAAAGTCTAGCTGCAGCGTCTGTATGGAGTAAAAATATTTACAGTACACATATATATTTTTAAATCCTTGTCCTAAATGAAATTACAGTTCCAGCTTAAAAGCATGAAAGAGAAGCAGTTACCAATGTGCAGAACAGCAGACATAAGATGGCAGCGAAGCAAAAATTTGTATTTTTGCTTTGTTACTATAAATAGATTCCATAAAACTACAGGAATGTCACTACAAAGATCTGATATGTAAAGTGGTGGGAGAATGATGGGGACACGTTACGTAGCAGGAAGAGATACTTCAGGGTGTTAAAGCAATGGGTTTAGCTGCAGCTCTAATAGAACACACCACAACCTTGAAATGTCAGCTGTGTAGCCACACTCCAACAGTTCCAAGTCAGTATTACTCCACCCAGGCATAGCAGTTCATCTATCCTGGCCCTTATGTAGAAGACAAAATATATCTGAGGCATGAAGAATTGCCCCTGAAATCACCAGCATGATGGCAGAACAGCTCGTGCCATAAAAAATACTGCACCTGTAGGTAACTGTCATGTTCAACAGCTTGCTGCCTCTCCTTTCTCTGACAAACATAGAAAGATGCTACTACTTCACAATCAACACTTAAACAATTTATAAAACTCTTTTCTTCTTTTGTTTTGTTTCTGACATTTAGTATGTTCTAGTGTGGCTATTGTATCTAACAGGAACCAAAGGTTGATTATATCCTCAACTGACAGATCTCCTTCAATTAGCACACATATACTAAATCAACAAGATTCATAATAAGAAATAAGAATATTAGGAAAATATGAACATAAATATTAATTATAGAGCCATGCAGCAATAAAGCTGGAAGTGCATAATTTTCAAGTATTTAAAAAACTATTTTTTTCTAAATCGAGACATGGTTAGACTATTAGGTAAAGGCTAAAGCAGAAACAGCATTTTTAGCTACCCTACACAAACGCAAGTGTGAATGTATGGCAAAATCTTGGGGCTAGATGTTGAAGTCTATAGACATGATTTAACCTTAGAAACTTACATGTGGCAAGCACTTTGCTTCCCGAATTCAGTATCTCAGAGATCCTTGGGTTTTTGTGATGGTAGCTGTGCTGGATGCAAAAGATGAGCTACTACAAGCTTTGTAGATGATCAACACTGATATGCCAAAGCATAATCTGTGTTCTGTACTCTTAAATCACCAGCTGTCTCCAGTAAATAGCAATTCCTTTAGAATTCATTCTAAGCAATGTCTCACAGACTCCCAAAAAAGCAAATACTGCATTTTAGTTTTACAACAAAAATTACATTTTGTCCACTAACCTTATGGCTAATAAAAAATGCATAGTTATATGAAAGGCCTAATGAGATGATAATCATTAGCCTGCCTGCTGTATTACAGTAATTTCTAATCATGTGACATGTTGGAATTGAACCATGGCACACACCTCTCATGGAGTCTGAGGATAAAATACACTCTTGTACTCTAAAATAAGCTCAAGCATTCAGCAGGCTGCACATCCCAGAAAAACCTGCATCAGAGTGTTGGTAGCACAGAGCTAGAGCATGGAAACACCTCAGCACCTGTTAAAGCAGTCCCATTGGAATCTCCATGCACAAATTCCATCCTCTTTGGATCTACACACAGTCATGTGTTCTGCATCCCAGAACACAAACACACAGAGGAGTTGGATGTGGGCACAAAAACTGGCAAACATAAGATACACTGAAGTGAAAAAGAAGCTCCTGGAAATTCTCAGCCTGTACAGCAGCCTCCTTCTAGCTTTCAGCGCAGGCAATGCCCTTTTCAAAGGATGCCTGTGTCATTTTTCAGAGACTCACACAGCACTGCTACAGAGAAACACAAGGCACATTCCCAGAAATCTACTTCTGCTTTGCCTGTTTGGATAGATGTGATGGTCAAAACAGCTTTCCTGCAGAATTGTGCCATATGACAACCTTGCATTCTTGCCTGTGTTTAGTGTCTGCAGCCAGAAGCCAAAGACCACAATCCTGATGGATAAAACGAATGGCATGTGAAGCTTTAAATCTTGCAAAAGAGAAAAAGAGCCACATATTTTGCATAACAGAGTATTGCTACATTTGCCAAATATCTTTCCCCTAAAAATTCTTGCTGTTTTAGTTAGATACTTTCCACATAGCTTTCTACACAAATGTGCATTAGCTACTGTTTCAAACACTCTCTTCAAGAGTGAAAAATGGGGTGTTTAATATTCCCCCGAAAAACCTTACAATAGCCGTAACCTTTAAATTACACTCTAAAAAATGACAGCATCTGACTGTTCTACAGCACAAGAGTTCAAAGAGTTGAGACCAGACAGCAGATTTTGTTTAACTTGTATTTTACGAGGACAAGAAGATGAAAATCATCTCTGCATCGCTACAAAAAAATGCAAATAGCAAAAAGGGTTGTCTATTTGCAGTGTTAGAAAATAGGCCAAACCTGAATAAATATAAAATCTCAGCTCTCTTTTTTTCAAGATACAGTCATTGTAGCTCAGATCACAGGTATGTCAGCTGCAGGTGAAGACTTGCTTCCCACCATTTTTCTAAGGGCAATTGAGAATTTTAATCCTGAACTAATGAATCCTGCTACTAGTAAAAGGTTACACAAAGTGGTAACAGAAAGCAAGAAGAATTAATGAAGTATAAAACACAATTATTTTGAATCCTCTTTCACTGCCTACAAATGCTTTATTTCTTACTACAATACACTAATCTTTCAGTGGAGCAAAGCTCCGCTGTAGGTGGCTGGTGGGTTGGGAAGGTTAAGTGAGATTAAGTGTACTTGGTAAAAAAATGTTGAAACATTTGCCTTTCCACTCTACCATATAAACAAAATTCCACATGGGACAAAGTAAGCAATCCCCAGTTCTGTTATGAACAAGCAGAGCAGGAGTAGCATGACTTTCACTCTCACTTTAAGGTGACACAAACGTGTCATCTCCCACTCCTCATATTTACAGTGTCCAAAAACCTCGTGTTGATGGAAGCCTGCAATGAAATTTCTCTTTTAGGGCACCAATTTGCAGAATAAATCTTATGTGGGGTTTAGATACAAGTCAGGAGAACCAAAGGTACCAATGAGAGTTTGCCCATTATATAGCTTGTAATGTAAAACAAAACCTTTCACTTCTCCCACACTTGGCTGAGGGATTTTTCCATGGCAGTTTGCCTCCAGATATACAGGAACTGATCTGTTCACAGACACAGGTCACAGGCTAATCTAAAGGAACATGCAGGAAAGCACAGTAAGACCAGAACAGAAACAAAGTCAATGCTGAGGAAGTGACATCCACACTCTGGATGTGAAGGTGAATTGGAGGTGTGGTGCCAGACAAGCTGTAGTCTGGTCCCATGGGCTGAATGCATATTAGCTCTAGGCAGAGTATTTTCCACTTTACTTTCATTCCAATTTAATCCAGCTCTCAAACTTTATTTTATGGTGCAAAGCAAGGCACAGCAGGCAGGTGCAATCAGGAGCTTCACTTCAAAAACACATTCCTGACACAAGCTGTAATGCAGATAGGACTGCAACCATCACAGCTCTCTCAGGAGTGTTAAGACTCTCCAGACAGAAAATAAAGGAAAGAAAACAAGCCAACCGGCATCTGACATGGAAAGAGCACTCCAGCTCTTTTAATTCAGCACCAAACCATCCTCTGGATTCCAACCTTTATATTTTGTTGAATCATCATGAACAACTGTGCAGGGCTTGGTTCCTGGCTAACAGACTCAAGAGGGACACACAAGTCCAGCACAGCCATGTTCAGTAGCAGATGACAGCAGAACAAGATTAAGTACCTCAATGTTTTCACAGACAAGAGGTACAGACCAGAGAAGAAAGAATTCAGGATACTTGCATGTTTCCAGAGGTAAAAAAAAGTCTATTCTGGAACTCCTGAAAGTAGAATAAAGCTGTCATGGTGCTGAGATGCGTTCTGGAGGAACATGGTCCCTAGTCATCCTCTGTACTTCTCAGGTTAAAAATGGGATTTTTGCTTTAAGTATCACAATTTATCTCACATCTGATCTTCTCTTCAAAAACGGCCCAGGCAAATTACATTTTAAACATTTCCCTATGTGTAGTTATTTCCAGTTAGCAGGTATGGGTAAATGATACCATTACTTGGGAGGAACTAATTTCAAATCATGTTTAGAACAGACGTGTTAAAGTGGGTTTTCTTCATCGCAGAAAAGATCTTTTAATGTGTTGCCAGTATTTTCACAATGATATTTCACTAAGTGTTTTTCTTTGGTCCATCACAAGATTCACATGTAAGACATATAAATGAAGCAACGAAGGGCACAAATCTGCAAAGCCTAGTAATTTAGACTATGTTTTAAATAAATTTAAGACTCACTAATTATTCCGGATGCCTTACTTGAATTACTTGCAAGGGCCTCATTTTCAAAAGGCCTGTAAAACAGACCCCTCCTCAGGAATCACAAGTTTGGCCAGGCACACTTTGAAGAAAGCCAGTACTGAACATAAGTTAATTATTTGCATACATATCCACCTAAAGCAGGACACACAAAGAAGTCAGGAACATTTTCTTCTGAGAAGCATTAGTAAAAAGACACAGTCACTGGGACACTAGTCTTTCATCCGAAAGCAAGTAAGTATATTTTGTAGAAGCTCATATACAAGCTCCTCAGGTTAAAAAATACACAACAGGTATGATATATCCACACAGGACAATCTTTTCTTTTTGCTTTGGTAACATAATTTTAAGCAGGGGTCCCAGAAACCTCATAGAGAACATTGCTGTCATGCAGCAAGCCACTTTAGCTGACAGAGTGCTGCTGACAGATTCTCTTCATTCAGAGACAGAGCTGACAGTCTAACCTTCAGCCCTCAGCAAAGTCTAAGTCACAGCACTGTGTCATATTACAGTGTGCACCCTAGAAACAGAAAAAATGAGAAAATCTTCATTACTACACCATCTTCAAGTAAAGCTTCTGAAACAGGGCAGCAGGAAAGCTTTTGAAAGAAGAAATACATACCAGATCCACTACATTTTACTACGGCTGTTGCATGAAACTGAGAGGACTTCAAAAATAAAACATTTGCTGTGTGGTCTTGCTTCAAATTGTTACCTATAAGTCATCTAGTTCAAAGGTACCAAAGCATGACAAAACTATTTGACAGACACCTTTTTTGCATTTTTGGGGGAAGGAGGAGAGCAAAACAGAAAAATACCTTCTCCAATGCTAATCTGACAGTGAAAGCTTGGCTTTAGAGTAGATCCTCTCTGTTTACCCAGAAAAGTAAACGTTCTCTGCCTGCACAGATTTTGCCTTTCCCTGCAAGAAGGGCAATGGCTGATACCCACAGGACTCATTCTAGCTGTTTTCTAGCTCCAAACATAAAAGAGGGTCCCTTGTTGGTTAACATCTTGTACACAACGCCTGGTTTTGGTCAGTTTATGGAATATGTACACACGAAGTTAAAAGTGCCTTGAGTTCTGGGGACCTCACTCACTTTAAGAACAGAAACTGCAGAGGCAGGAAGCCTGTTAAAAGAGTGATTACCAGCATGGGTCAAGTATATAAGGCACTTCTAACATAGCGTGCTCTCCAGAAGACTGCACTGACATGAAATGCAAGCCTAGTCTGGCAGTACAGTTACACTTGCAGCCATTGCTCTCTTGCTCAGTATCGGAGGTGGCACCACCACTTCAGAAGGACCAGGCTGGGTGGGACAGGGTGTGGCTCTCGCACATGATGTTTTCTAGCAGAAGCCGAGAACCTGATCTTTCAAATCATATGGGAAACCATTCTCCACCAAAAAACATGCATGAAAACACCAGGGCAAAGGACTGAAGTGGTACTTACGCGGCATGATCCCTTGGCTCACCAGCTCCTCCCGTGTGCGTCGCTGCTGGAGCTTCAACTGCAGCACTGCACGACAGCAGAGAGAAGGGACAGAAGGAAACCCATCAGTGCAAGAAACAACCGAAGAGACATTTTCAAATGCATCTTGTTTTCTTCTTTGGATGCCAAGGCACTGGTGAGCAGCAGAAGGAAAAGACCCCCCTCCCACCCTGCTGCCCTGCCCTGCCCTGCTGCAATTGCAATTGCAGAAGTGGCCCCCAGCAGTCAGGTTTCCGTAGGCTGCTGCAGCCAGGGGGAGAGGAAGTTGTGCAGGGTCTTGGCAGGGTGATAAAAATCCACAAAGCCAGGCCTGTTTCTCAGTTCTTTCTAGAGCACCAACTGCTTTCCAAACCATTAATATTAAAAAACAAACAAAGAGAAACACCAGCTGACAGTCCTCCAATAAACACAGAGTGACACCCCAGCTGCTAATGACTCCTGAAAACTCTAATTACTATGTGCAGATTAAACGATATGTCAAAATTGTTGGTCGTTACTCTAAATTACAAGGCTGATTTCCTTCCTCAGCTCAGAAATTCACCTTCAGAAACATCTTGTGAAAGTGAAATACCACGGATACATCTAGAAGTGTCCCTCCACTACAAAATTAATCCCCTTATCACTCTAATTTTTCCTATTTATTTTAGCATAACAGAACATATTCATGACTGTGTGAAATGCAATTAGCTGGGGTTTTTTCTAGTGCAAATCCCTGGAATAGTCATTATTTCAACATTTAGATTATAACAGCAGCTTCCTTTTAAACCATACTATCAAAGCAACATTCTAGATTGTTCTTACAGTCAAAGACACCTTCCATATGAAAGCAACCTTTCCTGGAAAAAAAAAAAATGAAGACAAAATTCACATGAATGGGTAGTCACATATGTCTCGAAATAGACTATCTGACTATCACTGAATCCCATTTGCAATTAAGCCCAAACTCCTAAGTATACTCAACATAAAATATTATAAAATGAATAGCAATACATCTCATCTCCCCTGTTTTAATTTTAATTTCTTTTATGCCTTTTGTATAGTCCACATAATGAAAGTCCACATGAATGTAGTGGAACTACTACAGAGCAAAACTGCTCTACAGTCTAACTATATATTCTCATTGTAACCCTTATGTCTCCTTTCTTAAGTACTTTGTTTGTCCAGTTAATTAATTTCATACATTATATCCAAATTTGTATTGTACACTCCCTAAAGCAGAGATGAAAAAATTTAGGAAGATGCCACTTTGTCTACTTACAGACATCATGACATTTTACCTGTTTTTTCAACCTCCTTTCTGCAGTTTGCATTTGACTAAGACACATCTTCCAATATGGGTTCTGGTCATTATATATGTATAAAAAAAGAGATCCATCTCTTCCTTTCTATGGTTGTTTCCATAGCACCTAATCATCCTCACTTAGATCACATTTAATTTTCTTCTTGGACTTTTCTGGCTTCCATTTCCATTGACTCTTGATGTACCTTTCTCTGAAACTATTTATGACAGTGAGAGGAGTACCTCCTACCAGTGGAAATACCTCTGTGCACACAGTGTGCAAACAAGTTACCTCTCTTCTGTTTCTTAAGACAAACCATAATTTCTTAATATATGCATCCTGTGCAGGAAACTACTTTCTTTTAGTACATGGAAGTGAGAGAGGGGAGGAGGATGTACAGAGCACCATGGTAATTCTGTGTGGGATCAGCCAAGAGCCAGAAGGAGGAGGAGGGAACACGGAGGGGAAGGAACAGGCCTTCATTTGGCTGTGAAACTGCAAACAGAAGTGGTAGTTCCAGGCTCTTCCTCCCACCCAGCATGACATCGCACTCCTACTTCTGTGCTAGTGTGAGGGCTAGCACAGCTCACAGCCAGCCTGCTCACAGAGCTTCTCATTTGCTGGATTCCTTCTGAGGTTATCAAAACCCAAATCTACACGAGCACTTGATCTAATACCTCGCTGAGAGAGGCAGTGTCAAATCTCTCACTCCCTCCATCATCTCTCACGTCCCCTTGACTGCTGGCTGGAGTCACGACAGAGACCACAGCCCAGTCGAAACAGGCACCAGTTTTTGCATTAGTGAGTTGAAGAGGATGCCCACAGAGCCAGGAGCTGTAGTGGAACAACCAGGACCCCAGGTATTCACCAGCACTGAAGGTGGGAGTTGGATTTCATCCTTCCAACAGCACATTACCACGAAGTGATTTCTGCCCCATTAGGAGCAGCCCATTAAATCTCTCACTGCATGGCATTACTTCCCCTACTGAGCCCTTTAGGGACTCATATCCATGCCCTAAATTAGCACATTTTACTAAATGTATACAGGCAAGGCACAGACCTATAGCATCAGGTCCATCTCCCCAACAGATAATCTTATTATTACTCGTGTCTTTTATTTACACATCTAGTAACGTATGTTAGCCCTTTCTGCCACTTGCTACGACCATCTACCTTCCCTCACATTTATAACCACACCTACTATTTCCCTTTCACCTCCCAGCGTGGGATTTTCAGCAAAAAACTCCCCCACACAGGTGTGGCTGGCATTTTTTGCTCCTGGGTGCACACCTGTATTGTCAGCTGTATTAATGTGAATTTTGCTCAATGGTCTCACTTTGCATAAATTATCTAAACTACTTTTTTTAATGTCACTATTTATTCATCCACCAGTATTTGTTCTGTCCACACTGTTACAACCTCTTGCATGTGTTTCCAGACAGCACCAGGCTGATCTCAACCAGAAATACTTTTCTGTTTTCTATGATTACAACCAGCTCTTAATCCAATTAAGCAGTACTTCATTAAATTCAAATATACTTCTTAAAACCAAAATACTCCATGCTACTAAGTTAAAGATGTTATAAAAGTCTGTTGCACCTAGACAAAAAACCCCTAGCAACCAAATTTCACTTATCCAAATGACAGAATCACATTTGAGCAGACCTGTTTTCACAAACTGAACCATTGATCAGTGAGATTATACTGCTATTCTTATACCACCTAAATTCTTGATCAAATTTTCCATAGTTTTTTTCCTGGAACTGACAGCAGATGAGCCACTCTGTACTCACTCACCCTTTGTCAGCAATGATGCAAAATGTTATTGGTCTTTCGCTCTCCCTGCTGTTCCCAGATTTATTAAAAATTACTCTCAGTCAGACTGCTAGAAACTTCATCAAATGACTTAAAATTCCTCTTCTGACTTTAGTCTCCCTTTTGAATTTTCTAAATATATCTTATTTCTTTATTAGTTACATCTACTACCCATTTTCTCTACCCACTATATGCACATTTTATTTTTAAACCCTATGTCCCTTCACAGCAAGAAACTAGCAACCATCAAGAGAACTAAACTGGAGAACAGAAAAAATGTAATTTTCAGAACTCTTTTTATAAGCACTAATTAATTCCTGGGATTTATGAATGTATATACATATGTATTAACCACAAGTTATAATACAGACATAAGAGTACTTTTTTTTTCCCAATACAGCTTATTTTTGTGGCAGGGAAGACAGCAAAAAGGATTATTTCAGTTCACTCCTAAACACATTTTGGCTTAACTAAGTACTTGGAGTTCCCAATGCCATTTCATATATTTAGGAGATCACCTGTTTACATGTGCAAGTGTATGAATCCTATATATAGATTAACAGATGTCCCAAGCACCAATCCAAGGCTGTTGTACATGGAGCTCAGCCAAAGGTCTAGAATGACCAGAGAAATTCAAAGCTACGCTAAGACAGACTGAAGTGTAAGTCTTCCAGTCAGTAATGGACAATCTTCTGTTTCCTTTATCCCTGTACTTAACCTGTAAATTATTTTTCAAATTAAGAATAAATCAGATCATATAAAGAGTGGTGTATAACTGCTGGCTAGAAAATAAGTTCCAAACTGGTGCCCTTCTGCTGTATGCAATATTTTGTAGGATTTGTATGCTTGTCAGATTTTCCCACTCAAAGCTGGGCATAATTTATTTATTTCACAAGTATGAAATGTTCTCAATTAAATTTTGACCAATGTTTTCGTATCACTAATGGACCATTCCAAGAATTAGTAAAACATTCCAGAGAAATCTGGGAGCTAGGATAGAGGACCACTGCCAGCAGTTTAAGAGGAGTGGAGGAGCACTGCGGTGGTGGGAGATGTATTAAATGACAAATAATATTGTGATACAGCTACTACCAACAGAGTTACCCTATTAGTAAAATACAGCATGTCATGATTATTTTGTGCTTCTCTTAGCATAAAACTTTTTCAACAGGGAACCCACAGGCATATTCCAGGACCAGCTACTCACAGCTGGTGGCAGTTCAGATTTAACAGTATATAATTAATATACAGAGCCTGCGTCCATAGGGGCACTTTCAGGACAGCTACAACTCTGGTGGTAGTTCAGGGGTGCATTGGTAGTAAGCAGAAGCAAGAACAAATATCTCTGATGAGCTAAGTTGTTTTTTGCAGCTCATCACCTAATGTGCAGCAGCGTGCCTGCTCTTCTATTTCTAAACCACACTGCATTTAGAAGTGCAACTAGAACTACTGCAGAACTAGACTGCAGATTCTGCATCTCAGCATTTCAACAGAGAAAAATAAAATTCTCTTTTCAAAGACTGTCTCACATACCGGGACAGGTTTTTGACAATAAATTAATAAAATATTCTGCATTTCCTGTTTTTTAAAAACTAGCAAGAAGAAGCACACGGCTGTGAACTGCAGCTTGTGGTGAGACCTTGTGTATGTTATATTGAATACAGTCTTACTGAGAAAGGGAGTCTGTGCTCACACTTCTATAAAACCTTTCCTGCTAAGGAGTCCTAAGTGATACTTAAGGTCACCCAACCAAGGTAATGATTAAGCACAGCCATATGGTGGATTACAACAGGGACAGCATGAGCAGCAGTGCAGATCAGGAAGGAAGGAAGGCTGCTAGAGCCAAATGAAACCCTATAGAGGGACTGAGGGAGGCAGAACTCCCTGGAATTCGTGCTGGGATACCCTTGCAAAATGGGAGAGTGCAAGACATAAACAAGAAAGGCTGTATGCTCACAGACATGACTTATCAATTTGGCAAATTTAGTGAAAGCAGTCTGCCTGATAGAAGAATTCAATGCAACCCAATAGAAGATAGAAGAAGATAGATAGAAGAATCCTTGCAACCCAATAACTAAACCATGTGATTAGGAAGCAAAACTACTGAAGAACAAGTGAAATTAGCCTAACTTCATTATCTAAATTGAGGAAAGTGCAGGCGTTAAGTAAAGGCAGTAAAAAGCAATTTAATGCTCATTTATTTGTACATTGTTTAGCACCTCTGGAGAGCCCTTTTTGAAAGCACTGAGCAGCTAAAGCATCCTCTTAACTCACAAGGAAGCACTAATACAGCACAAACTGGGATAGGAACTTGCCAGTTAGTTCAGTACCTCTGCTTTTCTGTAGTGCCAAAGGAATTTCAGTAGAATTTTCACTGGCCTAGCACTGAGCAGGTCTGACCAGGTTTACTTTGTGAGGGTCAGAGACTATGGACTAAGGAGATGTGGCTCTAGACCACCATTTGCAGCCCACACATACTTTCCAATTTTTCAGTCCAATGTGTATAACACTATATGCAAGCCACCTAATTATAATATGCAACAATAAAAGACAACTTTGATGACACAGGGTATTTGCTGAACAAAATTGGCACAGCTATTTGTGCAGAACTGGGGGCCTCTATCTCAAATATCACAGTGCCGTGTAACCACTCCTTTGAAGGATGAAGCCACCTTTCCACTTACCACTCAGCCAGCAGCCCTTCTAATTACACTAAGAAGAGAATTTTTTTCCTACTTTCTGATTAAATAGTCACATTTGACCAGAAGCAAATGCCAAATTCAGCTTTTGAATATGCAGCACACCAGCTGTTGTTTTCTGTGGAAGCTATATCCTACTGAATTCAGTCCCTTGGAGATGTGGTAAGAAAACCTTTCCCTCACACCAAAATATGGTCTCTGAGCATTTTTTCAGCTGTGCCAGCTTACAAAACAAATGTTGACTTGCATTAGATTTTTCATGCAGGAAAAATCAACAGGAAGCCAGATTAGGTTCACCAGCAAGGGCAGCATCTGTAAAACTCCAGTTGCAACACCTTTCTGTACAGAAGCAGCCAAGGGCTGTTAGTGTACCAAATCACATGTCCACAAGAAGGATAAGAAAAGAACTGCTGTGATAGTTTGTGATCAGTGAGTGAGAATACAATAGTCAAAATTAATTTTCAATTTCTTAAATTGCTGAGGTGGATTACTTTTTCCATGTTAGAGTTGCATTTTTCTGGTGCTGTTGACAACATACCCCACACCACAGAGAATGTGCTAGAACGGGGGTTACCAACAAAGAAAAGCAAACTTTTTGGGCCTTTTTTAAAGGCAATTTTCTGAGCCTAACAGCATTTTAATCCACTAAATCCATTTTATTCCCCACTGCTGATGAGGAATACATGCTGGCTTTGCATTTAAGCAGACGGTGCAGTTAACAGAGAAGCATTTAAGTGAAGCAGACTGTAAATGACACTCAAACTGCCGGGATTATATGACAGTTTACTACCCTGGGAAGGGGATGCCAAAAATTCATGTCCCTCTGTGGAGTGAAGGAGAAGCAGCAGACACACTGTTGATCCTCACAATTTGCAAGCATCCACTATTGTTGGGAGCAGCAGCTATACAGTTCTGTTCATCTCGATGCATTTTAAAGAATAGCTTGAAGCAAGCCTGTGCAAAGGGAGAGTTAAGCAGAAGTTCATTTTTTTACTGTTTGAGACTATCTCACATTTCACTACATCTTTTCTCTACTGAAGCAACAACAGCTGCTATTAAAATGCAGGCAGCTTCCTCTGCTCTTCCTTAGCAACCATGCTACGGAGAAAATGGAGTTTGGGAGGGTAAAAAAGAGAAAGAAAATTTGGTTCGGTCTCTTCAACTGTTACAACAACCTTTCACACTAGAGGCAAAAGCCAATTATTTATATTCATGCTGTGGTCTTCCCTCTGTGAGAAGTAGGATTGGGACCACGCTCCCTACACCCAAAGAGGAGGTCTGTGAAGCAGATCCTCAACAGGAAACAAAACTGGGATCAGAAGAAGTTCCATACTACAGGTTCTGAGAATGAAGAGAATGGATTTCTTCGCAGAAATCAGCACGTCCTGCTGCAACATGCCGAGATGGAAAGGTGTCTTGGACCAGTTTGGGGAACACAGCAACACAGGCATTTCTTGTATAGAGGACTTGAAACTTTTTTCATGACCACCTCTTATTTCTTATCCTCTTAGGAAGCTTATGAAAACATTTGTACAGATGAAAACAGGAGTATGATTCTGCCTGATGTAGACCTAAACCCTCTATCAAGTGATTCTTAAAAAACAGAACAGTTTCTTCACCTCCAAAGCAACAACTTCCAAAATATTTCACAGTGGATGTGCTAGCAATAATCCAAGGATGCAACAGGAGTCATATCACACCGGAGTTGGTTTTTTCCATCCAGCACTTCTAAAAGCCTTCAGGTTCTCAAATGCTCAGCAGCTTTAAAAAGCAGCTGAAAAGTACAGAAAAAAAATGACTGGTCAATTAAAAAAACAAAAAGACAAGGAGAAGAATAAATTAACTGACTGTCACTCTCAGAACAAGAAGAGCTTGTTTCTTGATAAAATCACACTCTTCAAAGCTTCTAAAGCTCAAAAAATTCTTGGGTCATATAAAATCATTGACACGGCATGCAGCTTACATATGCCTGTCGATTGTCTATATAAGCGAATTCCAGAAGACTGGTTTTAGCTAGAAACAGAAAAAACAGGTTCAAGGCAATAGTCCTTTATTGCTGGGAGGATGCCACTGGAAGAGAAATATGAAATAGGAAACATTTTAAAAGATGTTTCCAAAGGATGATGGAATACTGCATTTTCTTTTAATGAGTCAATGTTATGAGGCATTAAGTAGTTCTCTTAGTGGAGACAGACAAATACAGATTCTTTGATACAGCTAATTTAGCAAAATCAAAAATCCCAACCTACAGAGGAAAGTGGTCCCCAAAGAATATGAAATCAGAAGCTCACAGTCAAAAGTAAAAGCATCTGTTTCCATTCTCATATTACCACAAGGCTCACAAAGAACACAGAACAACGAGTTACCTCAGCAGGCCATTTCTGAGGCTTAATATCAAATTTGATAAATGTAAAAATCACATTAATGTTAATTAAAAACTGTATTTATAAGATTAAACCAGCATTTAAAGCAATTTTAGTTTTGTTAGGACACAGCACTATAAAACAAACAAAATCAGTAGCACCATCCAACTACCAAGCCATAATATGGTCTAAGATATAGACAGGACAGAACAACTGCTCCTGTTAGTAGTTCTCCAAGTCAGCATTGGCTTTGGGGGTAAAATGTGGAGATCCTAGAGGAAGAACCAGTTCATAGCCTCAGAAGTTTACTTCATTACTTCTCAGATTTGGTCTCAATATTGCACATAATTGAACGTACTTATTTCACAGGAGCTACTCATGTATATGACTCCAAATAAATGCAAACTTCATTATTACCATGAAAGTTATGCTGAATTTTGCAGGGTTTTCATGTTTATTTTAAATTAAGACTAGCAGTTGCTATGCCTTACCTTTACCTTCTTCCTTCATGACTTAACTCCTGCCACTTCTATTAAACATTTAAGGGGAGTTAATGTCATTTTATTCACTACTACTTTTTAATGCAATGCCAGTTTTGTCTTGATACTAAAATTTTAAAATCAGATAAGTTTGTTCCTATTAGTACATAAGTGTTTCTATTGAACACATAGATGCCCGCTCTTAACCACAGAATCTTGGTACACCTATAATCCATGTCAGCACTTGTTGGAACTGTTAAAATACAACTCTAAGAAATTCACCTGAAATACATGTAACATGGTATATTTAGTAAGATATGCAACATGTAAAAATGCACAACAAGCTTGTCAACAGGAAAAGTTGGTTTGCTTTCTGTGAAGGGTACTAATTCTCATAAAATCATTTTGTCTCAGTAGTACTGGCTAGGTGAAAACTAAGCATGTGAGTAACTAGGCACATATCCATATCCATGGAATCTGGCTACCATGCATGATCCAACAAGATGACCTGTAACAAAATACCTAGGTGGAAAGGTCTACCTAAAATTGACCCTGGTATCATAATACAGTAAATATTAACTGTAATCAGTACTTGTTGATGCCATCTATATATCCATTGTTACTATTTATAGCTGGAAGAGATGTCTTGAGGAGGGAAAAACAGAGAATTTCCCACCTCCCTGTGTAAACTTGAGTCACAGTCTATAGTGATTTGTATTTTTCCATGAAACAATGCACAAGGAGGAACTAACATTGCCCTTAAACAGCTTGCAAAGAAGACCCTAGAAAGAAATTCTCCCAGATAATTTAATATGACATGGCAGATGGGAACGAATGAAGAAAAAAGAAGGACTGGGTAGATATATCCTGACAATTAGACCTACAGCTGTCTGCTAAGGTGACAGTACAAAAGGTGAACTACACAAAGGAAACACAAGTTCAAACCCTTTTCATTTTTTTTCTTGAAAAGACAGGGATCTCTCTGCCTATAAGAAGAAAGAGCTCCAAACATTTCATTTTCAATAAAGATGATACATGGGAGTTGTTTATAATTTTTTCTGAAAAATTATACAGAATTAAAAAAAACAGATATTTTGAGGTACGTCAGAATCTGAACACTTTTTCATTGTATTTAAAGCTCTCAGTTTAAGGGATGTGTTTTTGTGGATTTCTTACTAGCAGAAAGTCAACCACTGAGACAGTGCCCAGACACATCCATAAAACACATGATTGATTAGATATGTTTATAACACTAAAATTGATGAGCAAACCTTTTGTGTCCTTTGCAGCAAAAGAGACATGGTCAAATACTTTTCCTTCATAATTCTCCTCCCATACTTCAGTTTCTACTACAGCAGAGTGCTCCAGTGTACTAACAGCCTCATAGATCAAGGTCACCAACTTCCTCAAACATTTCTGAGACTGGTTTTGGCCCAGTGATTCAGCCTTCCTTCTGCCACAGGGCACCCTCTACAGATAGAGGTTAAAAGTTCCCTTCACAGGAATCATCTAATGGTCAAGACACCACAGAATTTCTGTGGCAACAGCTGGGACACCTCGACATATGAGCTGTGTTTTGGGGTTTTCCACTAAAAGATGGAATAATTCTGTATTTCCAAGACCATTTCGGATTTTTAATCACCTAAAAATCTTTGATTTACTGACACTGAATGCAAATGAGAGCAAATGTGTTTTTCCACAAGTAGTAGAAAAAATTACTTAGAAGTATGCAAATTTAAATACAAAACCAGCAGTTCTTTAGAAGAAATAATTAACTAGTTATACAGGGAACTCAGAAAGTTGGGCCTTATAATTTTAAATTAGCTAGCTTGAGCATCTCCCAGCTTCAGCTGCTTCATTGTGCTGACAGTTATTTCATGGGACATGAAACAAAAGTGGTTTTGTCCAAGCTGCATATTACATGCAAAACAAAGACTCAGAGCATTCACTATATAGTTAGCATTCCTTTCACCAGCTTCTATCCAAGACTCAGCATTCTCTTTCAGCAAGAATTTCAGGTGGATACTACAAGGAATTACCATATTTCTTTAACTCAGGTAGTTAAAAACATGTTTGCTGTTTTTTCAAAGACTGCAAAGAAACACACCACTTGCAGTCTTGGCATCTGAGGTTCAAATAAAGATCCTAGCCTCTGTACTCCCAACAGTCTGACACCTTCTGTATTGTTTAAGAACAAATTCTATTAGAATTCTGTTGCTATTGTAAAAAAGTTGCAAGATTCAGCTGTGGCCATCATATCATTCTATATTAGAAATCAGTTCCTCCACAGAAGCCCAGTGTGGAAGCTGATCTCCAGAATTTGCATTACTCATAAAAAGCACATCAAAGTCCCTCAGGATCTTTTCACTGATGATACATTTATCTACGGTTTTTTACCTCCTTTCTCAATGGATATTTACTGTCTTTCAAAAAAACTTTGGACTACACATCTCCAGGACTGACTATTGTAGTTTTTGCCATGAGGGAAGATCCACAGCATTGAACAATTCAAGCTATGAGGCTTAATGTGCTATCATAGCTATAAATATTTAAATAATATAATTCTGTGTAACAGATCAATCAGCAAACCAAAAAAACCCATCAGTCCAGAATGGCCTGCATGACCACTGACTTCAGACTGGCAGGCAAATTCTGCAGATGTTTAAAATGTTTCTGCTGGCTCAGTCCTCTGCTGAAGGGCACAGGGGCGACTGCCAGCAGCAGCAAATTACACACACTTCAAGATTCTCTCCAAGTGGTAATGAAGGTGGGATTTCACTCACATCCTGAACAAAAGCAAGTGAAGGGCGGACACGTTTCCCTGCTGTCGCTCCCTCCAGCACTGAGGCAGGGATGTGGCTGCGGGGGACAGCGTTTGCAGCTGTAGTTAAGATTCAGTGTCACATGTCAGTCCTGAAGATACAATCCTCCCTCTACTCTGCCTGAAGTCAATGTGACAGATATTATTAGCAGCAGTAAAAGAGTCTCTCAGAGAGACACAAAGGTACGATTAGTTTAGCATCTACTTCTACAATGTTGTCTTCTGCTTCTGAGAAGGGAGAACTTGACATCAGTGTGGAAAAGGGCTGCAAGCAGCCTTACAAGGACCTTCACGCCTAAGTGTAACACAGAAAGAGGCATGAACGCTTAGGAAGGTGAAAGAATTAAAAAGAATATCTACCAAAATAAGAAACAGAACACACAACAATTTGCAGGGACAGGTTACATGTTGTTTGCAATACTGATGAAATTATGCAACAGGAGCTTCTGGCTTGTATTCTGGCTTGCAACATTGCTGTGAGATTTGCAGAGGTGAGTAACCAAAGATCATACTTACTGCCACATCCCATTCCTACAAAAAACACAGCTACAATCTCCATGCACTTACTACTGGAGAGACATGGAGCAGCAGGAAGCTACAGAAACACCACACAGAGAAAGTCAAAACTAGACCTCTTCCTTCTGTCACCCAGAGAGCATCACTCAGCTCTGCCCCCAGCAACCCAGCTGGGCAGCACAACGTTTGTGCCTGACAAGTATTTCAGTGATGAAGGTTACCAAAAACATGTTAAATGTGTCAGCTGGTACAGCAGAGTTGTTATGCGAAATACCCTCAGAATGGTGACAGGCCTTTGAGCCGCCTTTGGGGACAGAGACCACAGATAAAGGTCTTTATAAGCATGATTGCAACAGATGATTCCTGTCCCTATGATGGAGAAGAGTCCATCATAGGCACTTCCACTGAAAACTCTCAAAAAGCTATATTTTTAAAACAGATTTTCTCTATAGCTGTTTATTTCTGAAAGACAGTTTTAAAATAAGATTGTCAAGAAAGCCTGGATTTCAACAATTTTCACGGTTAATTTTGTGAAGAATTAATGTCCCAAAGCACTATATCTTCTTCCTTATCACCAAATTCTTTCACATTTCTTGTTAGCTGCATCAGGCCAATATAACTTTAGATGCCAAAACTGCAGGCTGGAAAGTTCAAACTTTTGTTCACTTGAAGGAATGTTGATGATATTGTTTGCACAATAAACTCTGACAGAAGATCACCTGCACAGTTCTTCTACCCATCTCATCTCTCCTGAATACACTCATGAACAAAAAACATTTTGTAGTTCTTCTTAGCAATCACCATATTGCAATGTAGTTGAGCTACTGCAGGTCTGTTCTTAGTTTGGAGAAATACCAGGATAGTAAATATTACATAGTGCCAGGGAAAAACATGGTATTTACTTTTACTAGCCCAAGTAAAAGAAGGAAACTATGAATTCTACTCCATGTTAATACCCTTGGGCAGATTATGTATCCTGCAGAGCCTCCTGCAAGAAAAAGCAGCACAATTTGCCCCACAGGCTCATTTTAATTTGATAAACCTAAGCCACATGAGGAGTCATATCCCATTTCCTACCATAGGTTGCAGAGGTTCTTGCCAAAACATGTGCTGCTTCTACATTTTGGATTGAAATTTATTGATGCAGCAGGTGACAAAATCAGTAATTCAATGCTCAGAAAAGACTGGAGATACGGGAGTTGGGGCATGAAATGAAAGATCTAAGCCCGCACTCATTTTTGGTATAGATATTCACTAAGTTGTTGACTTGCAGATGTGACTGCACGATGAAAAATCAGGTGACTAGTGATAGATCTTGTGGATGATAAAACTACCGAGTTAAGATTTACACAGGCAGCCTGAGATGGATCCAAAAGCAGAAGGAAAACCCACTCCTGTCAGTGACCCTCATCTTCAGGCAAGGACTCCAGGTTTTTCTGGATGCAAAGAAAGCAGTTTGAGTTTCAATATTATAGCTCCATTTTCAAAAAAACCAGCAACTGCTTTTCAACAGTTCTTGGGAAGTCTAGGCATCAGTCACTTGCTGTTTAAAAGTATAAATATATATTTATATTTATATTTATAATATTAATATTAATATATTTATTGAAAAAAGAAACAACAGACAATTATGAAAAAATCAATAATCTGAAAGCCACACAAGTGTTTTCAAGCTTTATTAATATGTGTCCCAGTTGCTGGGATTATCAGTACCTCAGCACCACTGCCACTGAATATGAAGCTCAGTTCAACTGTGAAGAAAATTCAGTTGACAGGGCAGGAAAGTACTTACTGGAAATTTTACTTGGTATCATTACTAGTTCAAAGCATTGTCTGCATAAATGCTACTGACAGCTGTACTCATCGCACCACACCCAGTTTCTACTCTTTTTTGGTTTCTGCATGTGTTGAGTCCTTACATCTTGCAGGTCCAAGTCTACAACTCTTTCCTTTTAGTATTACTTTGCACTACAGAAAGCACTGTAATAGCCATTTTTGACAAATTAAGTAGATCACAGTGTGGTAAACAAGTTAGCCTCTGTCCCTCTCCTCCTCCTCTTCCCATTCCCAGCATGAAAATAGCTAGGGCTAAAGCAACAGCTGGGGATCATTACACTGACAGGAATAGTTCAGTAAACTGCAAGAGGGGAAAACATGTCATATCCAAAAAACCCAAAAACACATTAGAGCATCAGGACTGAAAAAACATGTGAATTCAGCTCCAGGGATAAGGCTATGACTCTTCTTCCACTGATAACAACTGACTTACAAAAACCTTGGTCATTCAGTGTTAACCTTTTCCCCAAGCTTCCCACTCATGTCACAGTTAACAAATACCCTGAAACACCTCTAGTCCTCACAGTCAAATGAGACACACTGGCTATTAAGCAAAAATTAATTTAAATACTTCAAGCCACTTCACATAAATATTTCATTATCTTACCTTCACTGTACCTCTTACTTTTAAGCATAGTCACAGGCTGTGGTTGCAGCAAGAGCATACAGGGAGTGTGGTGTGCCTCTGGATCTGCCATAAGAAATGCCAGAGCAGATCAGCTCCCTGTACATTCAACACATTTTCTGTGTTTTAATGTGTCAGAGCACTATTTGCATAAATAATTCCAAACAGTGGGATGCATTAGGCCATAATTCAGAAAGGCATCTGTGTGTTTTGGGACTGGTTTCTGACACTGCATATCCATGAATTTGCATTGCTCACACATCTCCCAACAGCAACTTCAGGTCCACTTTGAAGCAGGAAGACCCAGATCACCCTTTACAGAAAAATGCCACCCTGCATTCCTGTGAGATGCCTTGGGTGCAGGGGCTGCCCTCTTGCTGGGGATCTCCTTGGGACTGACAGCTTCCAAGTCTACTCGCGCAGGTTTCCTGACCCCTCCTGGATGAGGTGGGGCCAGGGCCAGCTGCACCTTCAGATACCCATGGGTCTAATGACAATAAGGTCTAGATTACTCCTGAAGAAAGTTAAATGCTAACAAACACTTGCACGACTCCTGTTCTCTTCAAAGTACTAAACAGATATTAATAGTTTAATCAAAGGCTAAGCTAACTCAAATTACCTCCCATTTGCTGCAGATCAAGAATGTGCACACAGTTTGTGCAGATCAGATGGCATGCAGGAACTTGTTCCTGTGTCTGGGCCCTGAGATACCAATCTTGGAAAAAGACAGGTGATTTTAGCTGTCAGGCCCCAAGTCACACTGAATGTTTTTGAAGGGAGGACCTTGACAAAAAAAAAAAAAAGTTTTGTTTTGTTTAAGAGCAACAAATTAAAGATGTAGCACAGAAGTGGAAAAGTTGGAATTTAGTTTGGGAAGACCTTAATTCTAAGCTAAACTCGCATGAATGCTAACTGGGTTTTGAGTAGCTTTCTGCAATTCCCTCTTCATATCTCTCATGAGGGGCTACCATACTGTTGTGTTAACTGATCTAGGAATGGCAAATTCGGTTCTAGTATTTGAAGACTAAATCATTCCAAGGCATTCTTGAATAGAAAACATGTTTATGGATTCCTGAATTCTAGGAATTTTGCAAATAACTGCCCTAACGCATACTTTGAAAAATACAAGCTTAAGTTCTTTGACTTCTGCATGTCAAATCCAGTTCTGTGTAGAAAGGATCACCAGTTCCCAAACTTCAATGTCAAGTCCTAATTCAAAAAAAAGATATAAATCAGATTTAAGAGACATCTGTTTTCCAGAAATCAGGAAGCAAGATGTAGTCTATTCCAGATAGCTGCTTCTCATGAGAATCATTAAGAGAACAGATGAGCATTGTCAGCGTTAGTATAGACAGCCCTTATTTGCCCAGTTTTATTAAGAGTGAGGAAGAGAAATGCATGAATTTTCTGTCTTGATGACAACAAAACTAAGCTGTCTCATTTTTAGGGGGACCAAAAACTAAGGCACAACAGTCATTAGTTTCAGCTCAATGCTAATTCTGGACTTCCATAAGGGTTTACACGTGGGTGCATCTGTTCCTCCGCTGCCCATAAGATTTGGCTCTGCAAAATACAGTGCATGCTACAGCATAAATACAACAGGCATCATGAGACTGCAGGAGACTTGAATGGAGCAGCAGCAAAGCTGAAGGGTTATTTTCTTCATCTGACAGGAAAGAAGCTGGAAGCATCTATTTCTCTTCCCTGACCTTCATTTGGTAGCTGGTGGAAAGCAGCTTTCCTCATCGCATATGACATTAGAGCATCATGAATTAGCCATGGGGTAGGCTAATGGTACTGCTGGACTTTGCAGAGTCAACACAGCTTTTCCAATAACCAGAATTATACAAGATTTCAATGGTCTTACTTCACTTCAACTTGAGACAGCAACAAACCTTTTTATATTGATTAAAGTAAGACAGAATTGCTTTTTCCTTGTTGTACATGTTATCCCACTGTACAGCTTGTGATATTTAGTGACTGGAGGAAAGACGTATCCTGGTACATCCAAATGCAAAATGCTCACCTTCTGTGAAAACAATGCTTACAAATACAGGACAGATGCAAGTTCTGGCTTTTTTTAATTTTGGGTTGTTTTTTTCCTCAGAAGATTGATGTGCTTCAGCTCTATGACTCCAAAGCAGATAAAGAAATCTGGGAACACTGCCTATACTAATGGATTTATAACTCCTGAACATGAATTTGAGGACTGTGACTTCAGTTTTGTTTTCCTTCTCGATATTTTTTCAATAAAGAATATTCCAATGAAAACATGCAACACAAATAGTAATATTTTTAAAAATTAACAACAAGCTAGCTCTTGATAGATGTTAAATAGGCTTGGTAGGGGGAGTGACAATTGGGGGCAGAAACCTAATAGTTTTGTTTGGCAGCTCCAGCAGGCCTAGACTACGTACCAGAGAAAAATCCTCTAAATGCAACTGCTAAAATCCTCTTCCACACACTGGCCATCTTTATGCAACAAACATGGCCTTATTCTATCTGGATTCTTGTCCTCGATGGCTACCCCTCCTTTATCTTGCTTTGCTGTCCAAAATGTCAGAAAGTTATTTTCCCCTCCATTCAGATGACATTACTCACTCTTAAAATCAGTCATCACCTTATTCTGAGGCCACTGTACTCCTGATCATTGTTCCCTTCTGCAAGTTCCTACTAAAATTTCACTTGTAGCTAGACAGATCCAGTATTTCTGATAAAACATAAACCTTGCTGCTTGACAGATCCAGTATTTCTGATAAAACGTAAACCTTGCTGCTTGCCATCGGTTTTTTGTGATGTTCTGCCATTCTCCTCTGTAATTTTTTCCCAGTTCCTGCTTGTTGATATATATTTATTATGCTGCACACTATGAATGGATCACTGCCTGTTTTCATCTTCTCAATCTTTTTCAGTCCCTCCAGATCCTCTTCTTTCCTTCTAGATATCACTCCCTGAAATCTGACCTCTCTCTGTCTACATAATATTCCAGAACTGTTAAATCCTCATTAAAAAATCACACATATTTGCAGAATACCATCAACTAAAACAAAATCACATTTAGATATATACACAACACTCCTTGCACACTCTCAAAACAAGAACATACAGAAACTTAAAACATGGTACTCTTATCTTCTTCAAGGCAGAGTTGCCAGTCCAGAACAAGCCTTTACACCTTTAATGAAACAGCCTTAAAACATTGCCCACAAGAGGCCTACAGACATAGGGGAGAAAAAGAAATTTTAAGTTTGAAACCAAAACTTCTGAAAGCAAGTGAAATTTTTTCAAGGTCCCAGCACTGCAAGTCACTACATACAGAGCTCCAGGCTTGTCGAGTGACGTGCTTGAGCGCCCTCAGGGACAAGAGGTCACAGAAGTCAGTGGGAAACCCAAAATCTGGACTATTGCCCAGAAAACAAAAACCAGGCAGATTCAATATGCAAGAGGGAAAAAAACCAACAACACACAAAAACCCCAAAATAAAACCCCCACAAATGAATTATACAGTGCCTACAACAAAGAAAGCAGAGCCTGCTAACCTTCTCGTAAACTGTGGTATGAATCCTGGTATGTGCTTGAACAGCTCTTCCCTTGCTTTGACACAGTCTCTGCAAGCGGCACAATCCCGACATAGGCAGGCTGGAGTGTCTTGGCTTTATCCAACATATTAGAGGAAATCCCTGGACCTGAAGGCGGATTCTGTAACACGGGAGGCGTCCAGGCAAGTGGAAGGGGTGCTTAATCCTCACAAGAGACCTAACTGCAATCCCTCTCTACCAGGTTTCTGTCACTGCACCAAGCGGTAGAGCAGAAAAAAATCAGTTTACTGCTAGATTCCAAGGCTGTGCTTGCATCAAAACAGAGAGGTTCTGTAGGCACAGACAAACCCTGACAGCCAACATCTAAAGATTAAAACCAGCAAGGCTCTTGGCAAAATTTTTCGAAGTCAGATTGACGGATGAGNGCTGTGCTTGCATCAAAACAGAGAGGTTCTGTAGGCACAGACAAACCCTGACAGCCAACATCTAAAGATTAAAACCAGCAAGGCTCTTGGCAAAATTTTTCTTCCTAGGATCTCAAAGCTCAGATAGAAACTTCCCTGTTTCAGCAAGCAGCTATAAGCATTCAGGCACCCAGTATGCAGAGCACTGCTTATCAACAGATGCGTGGACTTCTTTGTGGGGCCACTTGCAGTAACAGCCAACCTCATTCACCCAAAATAGTGAACAGTTGGTTTCTCTACTCACACTGCAGACACCTGCCAGACAGGCAATGTCATGTGACTGAGCAGTACCCTCTCCCCCCATGCATCTCCCGACTGCAAGCACGCTGTGCACACAGCTAGGAGAATACCCCTGCTCCGAGTGCAGAAGACACGTGCTTTTCTCCCTTCTTGCTTCAACCCTCAGAAACAAGAAAACTAAACTGATAATCCAAGAAGCAGAGTCTTCATATGCATTTGCCCTGAGACCACACACAGGTAACAGCAGGCTACTTCTGTGCAAGCACATATTCTCACCCCCTCTTCCCTTAAATACTTTCTCCCAACCTAGTAGCAACACCTACCTGAAGGCAATCTGCAGCCCCAAATCAATAACCCTCTACTGGAAGCACTAGAACTTGAGAATCTGTGCTTGCATGGGGGCAGTCATCTCGAGCTTATTTCATGTGCATCCTGAACAGATGCCACATAGCTGACGAATTTTGGTTATACACACTGCCCAGCATGGTACTGGAATTGGAAGTGGCCAGGGAAAGACATGTTCCATCTGAGCAACAACCAGGAGGTCCTCTCACCAGTACAACTGGTAGCTTTGTTGGTTTTTAATTTTGCTAAGCATGAATCATAAGAGGTGCAATAAAGTCTGGGGTGAAAAAAACAAAAGGAGAGTTGTCCAATGATTACACATACCTAAAAAAAGTATTCTTGTTATCTTTCCAGAAAAAGAAAAAAAGATTAATAGTAATCAGTGTCATCCTACACACCTGAAACAAAGATAACCACACGGACATAACAGAAATAAAAAGATGAATACTCTAAACACTACAGGAACAGTTTCCAATTCATATTCTGTTCCCATCCCACTCAAGACAAAATTTTCTCATTTCCAAACAGTTTGAGAGGCATTCAAGCCATTTTATAAAGCAAGGCTGGAATTACAATCAGGGAAAAAATGTCTCTAATAATGAAACTAGTATCTAAGAAAAGTAGTGTTCAACCAAATGCTAGATGGCATCAGTGACATTTCTGAGTACTTTCAACAGTAGTCTTCTTACTTTGAAATGTTCAATGTTCACCCAGGAGAGAATCCAAACTCCAATGTTCCTGTGAGTAAAAAAATACCTTTGGTGATAATACAAAGCTCTGTAATTGCTCTACTCCTGAATTACCACCTATATTCAACAGAAATTTTCATCTTAATTTTAGGATTTGTGAAAGTCAGGTGAAGGTTCAGTCTTACACTGAACTTTAGCCAGTAGGTCAAATTACTGCATAAATAGAAGGGCCTGTTTTTGCATGAGCATTAGCAGTCACAGCACTGTGGAGAGTTGCCTTGGGAAACAGACCCAGTACACCACAAGAGTTCTAAAGACAGGATGAAGGAGAAGATAAAGAAACATATTGTCCAGATCTCCCCTTTCAGCAGCAACACAAAACTGCACATTGAGTAAGGCCTGACAGAATCTGAACCTATACTTCATATCTATTTTCCCCCAGA
>VZTT01027403.1:27397-41366 GCA_013400855.1 Buphagus erythrorhynchus | reverse complement strand
TAATATTATTTTTCTGTGTAGGAGGGCTGTTAAACAATATATTCCATTATGTGGCGAAATTAAAATTTTATATCTTTTCTTTTTATTTTTTGTATTCTGTCACTCTTAAAACGCTCTTTCCCCTGCAGACACTGAGCTTTATTCTACATTTCAGTTGTGAGGGCTTACCAGGATGGGGCCCAGCATTTCTAACAACAGATGAACAAGACCTTTCCAGTCTAAAGACTTTTCTATATATACATACATTTTTAAGGAAACATTTTGGGAGTTTTGTTAAATAATTACATTTTCCTTTTGGGCTGCTTATAGTGTGTTTCTTTTGGAAACACCTTAGCAAAGTATTAAACTGCATTTTCCTGGTGCTGTACAGCCTGATGGGACTGGTAGTTTTAGCCCCACTTTCACCAATAATATAATCTCCTCAGAGGATTGTGCTTCCACTAAGGAACTGGGCTGACTTCCCACCAGCCAAGCAATGTGGTTTGTCATGGACATTACATTAACTAGTAATTAGCATGTAATTACTATGAGCAGGAAGCCTGCTCTAGGAGAGTGGGGGAAATGTGACTGCTTCTATTTTAACTACATCTCCCACTAGACCACGTGCTGCTGTGAGAAAACAAAGTTGAATGTTGACATGACTCAAAACAAAACCTTTCAGCAACCCAAATGGAAAGGTTTTGATTTCAGGCATGTCGAAACATTGCTCTTCAGCTGAAAATGTCAAAAAGAGCATTTGACATCTGTTGTGTTTTGACCTTTCCAAATTGAATTTCTTTGTCATTCCCTCGTCCATTCTGTAAAAAAGAAAAACACACATTTCTTTTGTCCTGGTGTGGGGGAAAACACAGACCAGAAATATCTAGGAGATTAGCCACGAAGGGACATTTTTCAGTTTCCCTTAGGTCTTTATAAGAAAGCTTAGGCTGAAATAAAATACCCCTTTCTCCAGTACCTGCAGAGGACTGGCACTGAGCTGAGCCCTGCAGCTCAGGGGATAAAGTAGAAAGTGTGATCCTGGGGCACTGTGACTCCTTTCTGGGCACCCTTCCTCTCTGGACACACGATCCAGAGGTAAATAACTCTGCTCACACCCTGGATGTTCCTGCAGCAGCTGTACAAATTCCATATATTCCTTCTTTTCCCTCTTCCTTGCTGCTATCTCATGTGACATCCTGTCTGGTTTATTCTTTGTGCATCTAGTATGAAATCGAATAAATGTCCTATAAGTTACTTTCATCTCAGCATCTTCATTATTTTCATGTCAGAAGTGTCTCAGCAAGGGAAATTCAAGTTTGGGTGAGCTCACAGACATTTCTTTTCACTTGTAAGACATGAACAAACCATCTGGTACAGTTAAGCCACTCAGCATGATCCTAAAACAAAGACAAATGCTGCCACTGTTGTTTCATTGTTTAAAATAGACATTTTTGGAGCATGGATTATTTGAGTCCAGACCTTCCAGCTCTTTTTTTGTTAAATCCATACATATTGATACATGCCCCTGTATGTCTCCATACAGCCTTAAGGAATTGTCTCTTTATAAATGGTGCACATTATGTATATATAGCAACCATTTCTCTGGTGTTTATCATAATTCTAAAATCCATTTTAAATAGCAGGGAAATTAAATGGGGATCTCAGCACCCAGTGGTTTTCTGCTGTAGACTCAAACAAGAGAAGTGCCATAGAATCATGAAATTATTAGGGTTGCAAGGAACCCTTAAGATTATTTAGTTCCAACCCCTTCCATGGGCAGTGACACCTTCCACTAAACCAGGTTGCTCCAAACCCCATCCAACCTGGCCTTGGACACTTCCAGGGATGGAGTGTCACCATTCCTACATCTTCTGGGGTTGAACATGACTGTTTGAGACTTTGTTTATGAACCATAAAGGTGCCCATGGAGGGACAGAGATCTGAGCCATCCTGGGAAAGAAACAGTTGAAGAACCAGTGGTTTAAGGGAAAGCTTGAGCTCAGTTTTCTCTTGTATTTTTTTTTGACACAGGAATTTTCAATACTTTGTGTTCTCCAGGGAGGTCCATAAGGACTGGGAGAAAATATCCTGCTTTCAAGTCCTTCTAGAAGCCATTTCCAAATGTTGAAAGACAATAAAGCACTTGAGAGAAGTCAGCATGGATTCATGAAGGTGAAATTGTGTCTGAACAAAGCTTTCTACAAGGAAATAATTAGTCAATGGGTGAGAGAAGAGCAGGGATTATTTCCATAATTTAACAGGCTTTTGACACTGTTTGCAACAACATCCTTCTTTTCAAGCTGGTGAAATACAGGTTAGACAAGTGGGCAGTGAGTTGGATTAAAAACTAAGTGAAATGCTGGACTCAGAGGGTCTCAGCTGGTGGTGTGAGGATCAGCTGGAGATGAGGCACGAGGGGTGAGCAGCAGAGGCCAGCACTGAAACCAGCAAAGTTACATCCTTATCAATGACCTGGTTGATAGGACAGGGACCTCTTTCAGCAAGTTTGCAGGTGATGCAAAACTTCAAGGAGTGATGGATGCATAAGATGGTTGTGTTGCTTTCTAAAGTATCTTGATAGGCTGGAAAAATGGTCAGCGTGGCAAGCTGTGACATTCAACAGAAGAGAATGTGGAGTCCTGCATCCACAGAGCCACTGAAGGGCCAGGCAGATGATTAAGAGATGCAGATGATTAAGAGTTTGCAACATCTGTCAAAAAAGAAGCCTGGAGGAGAGAAATCTCAGGGGGATCTCATCAGTGTGTATAAACATGTGAGGAGGGGAAAGAAGAGGTTGGAGCTCAGTTTTCCTCAGAGTTGCCCAGTGACTGCACAAGAGACAAGGGCCACAAACTGGAAAACATAAAGTTGTTTGAATGTAAGAAAGGTTTTTTTATTGTCAGGGTGATTAAACACTGAAACAGGTTATGCAGAGAGGTTGAGTATCCATCTTTGGAGATATTCAAAGGCCTGCTGGACTGGGTGTGGGGCAAACCTGTGGTAGCTGGCTCTGCTCTGAACAGGGCAGCTGGAATGGATGTCCTCTTCCAGCCTCAATGGCTCTGTGATTATGAGGGTTGCAGAGCTTATCCCAAATGGGCTGCACTGTTACCAAAACAAACCATTTTCTAGCATTGATAGATTTTTCTACGTTATAGAAAAGTTCTCTTCAATAAAATGATCTCTCTGGGGACTCAGAAGAAAGTTTTGGCTGTTTAAAATGTGTTTACAGGAAATGGAGCGATGCTTAAGGATTCTGTTGCCATCAGCTTCATGTGTGCTGCAGTTCCACTTGCCTTCTTTGGGCATCTGCTCCTGTGTGATTGCATTTTTATTCTTTTTCAGAAGGGCAGATGGTATTTTTTTTTCCCTGTGTGCATAATTAAACAAACACACAACAAACTCATCTAAAGATACTAATTAATTCCTTTTCCTAATAGATTGCAGGCAGTCTATTAATATTACTCACTCCTGGGACTAAGAGTCTGTTAGCAAGAGCTTCCTCATCTTGCTGCTTCTCCTTCTCCCATGGTGAGACTGGTGAAGTGATCCACCATATCCCTTTAAACACAGCCAAGCTGGAAGGAGCTGTAGCTAATCCTGGGCTGGTCTTGGTGATAGGCTGAACATCCTTCACTTGATTTGTTAAATATTGCTCAACTTGAGCCCCCTCATCTTCCTTTCTTTGATGCTCTGTGCCTGAGTGGCCATGGTGCTGCTTTGGGTTCACTATTGGCTGAGGACTGGGTCATTTCTAGCTCTGCACACATCCAGGGATTTTGGGCTCCCTGGTATTCTTGGAAAGGGTGTGACAAAGGATAAGAAGTTTAATTGTTCTTCTCTTAATATATAACTATATATACATACTTAAAAAAAAAACGGTGAGATCAAAAATGCTGTTGGATGGCACCGAGTGATTGTCAGCTCTATTATAATTACCCAATTAAAGAGGTGATAATGAACCCAGACTTGAAATGCTGGAGGGAGAAAAGGAGAGTGTCACCAGCAACTCAACATTTGTTTTATCCTAAATCTTTATTATAAAGTAATCACCTGTCAGGGAGTCTGCTGAGGAGAGAGCAGCTACTCTGTGCAGTGCTGTGATCACAGAAACAGGGTGGGAACAAAAGCGGAACTGACAGATTCAGGTAAGGAAGGTGGTCTCCAGCCCAGGAAACCTCAGCAGCCCAAGGCTTTTTCAGGAACCCACCCCTCCTGAAGACAGGGAGGTGCAGCCTGAGCTGAGGAGATTAGGGAGAAGCTGTGCTCTCTCCAGGTGGTTTTAGTGTTTACAGGGTGGGTCATATTTTTATTATGCTGGACTAAAATAGTCCAGGAGCTGAGTATTCACATGTTCAGCCTTAGAAACTCTGCTGAAAAAACCCCTATGACAGTCTGCAATTTGTTCTGAAAAGAACCTGGGGTAGGTGATCACCTCAGCAGCCTAAAGTGTGAGTGGGATACTGGTTCATACTGGCATAAAGATAGGCAGAAATTCATGGGAAATAATCTCCTCTTTTGACTGGGCATTTGTCAGACCGAATCTGGATCCATGGCACTGTTGGAATGAGTCCAGGTGAGGATCATGGAGATGCCCTGAGAGATGGAACACCTCTGCTGTGAAGAGAGAGAGAGCTGGGGGTGTCCAGCCTGGAGAACAGAAAGCCCCAGGAGAATTTAGAGCCCCTTCCAGTGCCTAAAGGGGCTCCAGGAGAGCTGGAGAGGGACTGGGTATGAGGCATGGAGGGACAGGACACAGGGAATGGCTTCAAATTGGCATAGGGCAGGGTTAAATGGGATACTGGGAAGGAATTTTTGGCTGTGAGGATGGTGAAGCCCTGGCACAGGTTTCCCAGAGAAGCTGTGGCTGCCCCATCCAGTAGCCAGCTCTTCATCTCCCCCCACACTGATCCTTCCACAAGTTTATTCCACTTTTGGGACTACAAATCCCATCAGTCTTCATTGTTGCCTCAGTTACGAGCGTGGTTGTGCTAGATTTCAGTGGGCCACAGGAACAGCAAGACAAACCAGGTGAGTGCTCCCTTCTGAGAGACAGGGAGGAATGCATTTTATTAAATTCTTTCAGCTTTTAATGTGTGCAAAAATGTGTTTCTTTTCATATGATCCTCACTGCTGGTTTTCGGTCGTGTTCAAAGATGACAAAATGAAAAAGATCAAATGATAAATCAAAACAAGAGTAACACAAAAGCCTGAGGGATACAGAACTGACAACAGATGATCACAGAAGAAAGTGATAAAATTCTTGCTTATTCCAGAAAAGCCATCCTTAACTAAGAAATATTTCCTAGATGTATGTGTAAATGACACAAAAATTTTATGTTGATCATTTCTACTGGATATTGTATGATCAAAATTTCAGTGTATTAGAATTCTAACCAGCCAGTTCATAATTTTCAAGGCTGATTAGTACTAATATACATATATAAATATTTTAAAATGCATCAAACAAGGCAAACACCCAGCAACTAACAAATCAATTTCTTATTAGTTTACACTGGAAAATAGAGTGTCCAGAAGTGTGAGCCATTTGTAAATACTAGGTGCATCAATCTTGGTTCCTTCAAACAATCAATTTCCCCATGAAAGGAAGACAAACATTGAAGGGAAAGAGGGAAAAAAAAAGAAAATAAAAAAACCTGAAACCTGAATGCAGTAATATCATAGCAGTCTAAATCTAAATCATTGCTGTACTACTGTGAAAAATAGAAATCCCCTTTTTTATTTCTGAAGTGGTTTGTTTTTGTTGGTTGGTTTTGGTTTTTGGTTTTTTTTTTTTTTTTTTGTTTTTTGGGGGTTTTTTTGTTTGTTGGGAGTTTTTTGGTTGGTTTTTTAAATTATTTTTCCCTGACTTTTTTGGGTTTTTCAAGCTGCTCTTGTAGCTAATTATAATGGCAACTGGCTTAAAAGTGTTAAGAGGAAAAGATAAATCACTTCTGAGCCATGTTTTGTAGCGGGTTAGTTAATGCTAGGTGCCTTGCCACCCTCACTGCAGTTATTTCCTGCATGATGGATTGGTTTCAGCTCCTCTCTGGTATCCTGGGGGATTTCTCCATCTCTCATGAGGGCACTGGAGGAACATCCTGCTCGTGGCAGGTGCCAGTGGAGGGGGGCTCTAGGCTGTACAGATGAGGACAGACAGACACTCTGCAGTTCTGTGTGAGCCAGAGCACCTGGGCTGGGTGCTGTGTCCTCAGGGCTGAGGCACCACCACCTCAGGGCCATCCTGCAGCCATCTCTTCACCATCACCTTCTTCCTTTCTTCTTGAGCCCCTTCTTAGCCCAAGGTGTCTCTGTGTTCTGGTTAATATGGGCGTGCTGTCTCCAGCTATGAAACCATGAAATTCTTTGGGATCTTAGTACCCAGCTTTGTGTGGACACACACCCAGTGCCCTTGAGTTCCCTTTGGTGATGCTGACACCTGGTTCCAAAGAGCCAAGGACCAGTCTGAGGTTCTCAGGTGGTCATGGCTGGTTCGTGTCCTTGCTGCTGAGGGTTTGAAAATGCACAGGTTTTTTTTCTTTTTGTTTAGCACAATAGACTGTCCCCAAAACTGAAGTCCGTCCTGGCCTAAAAGGAAGGATCTTTGAATCCAGCCCCTGAGATCAATGAGGTATTCAGATACCAAAGAGATGTTGCTTTGGGAAAGCCTATGGAATTACAGGGAGTTGCCTAAAGGTGCATCACAGCTTTTTCCTTCCATGAGACTTTCACCAGTTACTCCATTGCCATTCAGATTTATCCATTCCTTTTGCAATTACAGTCATGAAAGTCCTGTGTACAGCATGGCAGCACCTCTCCCTCGATTTGGGGTCCTCAAAATGCCCATTGCACATTGAGAGCTTGAACCAGGAGGATAAAAAGTAAAATCTGGGAGGATTAACAAGCAGAGAAAGGCAGGGCTGCTGATTGTGGCACTGCAATGATTATGGCTGGAAAAGACCTCCAAGATCATCAAGTCCAGCCTTGGCTTCTTGCAATTGCCAGCTTGTGAGATGTTGATCACCACCCTGCTTATTTTAGTGCCCACTTCTCCAAATGTCCATTCAGGACAAGAGAGGTGGCTGCTCAGCTTGACAAGCGTGGTGTGGTTTATCATGTTGATGTTATTTTTCCTCTCAGCTGCTGCAGCAAATGCTCTCTTCACAGGTCTCTGATGTGAATTCAGCAGAAATGTCATTGTGCAGTGGTCAGAGGTGACTTTAAATAGCCAGGCTGTGCTTGCTTCTCTCAGGAAACAAAAGCTTCTTCCAGCCTTAACTGAAAACATACACTGAGACTTCTTGGAGGATTCTTCAAGAGAGTGAATGTGAAGGAAAATGTGTACAAGGCACAGTGGCCACTGGTGGGACATCCCTTCTCCTTTGCCCTCACCAAAAAGCACTAATTCGATTTAATTATTTCACTGCTCAGCCATTCAGCTGGGATTTGGATGTTCCCACTGTCAGTGTGATGGAAATAAGACTGCTGGGTACTGATAAAAAAATGAGTTTAGTTCAGATACCCACACAAATTTGGGCATGATGACTGAATTTGAAGAACTTCCAAGTAGCAACCTCCTGGCATACAACCACTGCTCTAAGTGATGCCTTTTTTTTTTTTGTAACCTTGAAGAAGAACAGCTGGGAATCCAAGGATTCCCAATTGATATGTGTCCACCTAAACATAAAAACATTCCCTATTTTCAACAAAAACTACAGTAGAAGTGTACATTCACATACACACACATATTACTGTACTTTTTATCTAATGTAGTGCATAATTTATTAAAAGAGTATATATTAAAGAATTTTGCTTTCCATGAGGGCTCAGGAAAGGGCAAATGTTACTGCTTGTCTTTAATAAAATAAATTAAATTGAACACTACAGTTAAGCAGGACCATCAGTAAAAAGCAGGTATGTACCACTGCAGTGATGAATGGCTTAATATAAATGACAAAGGTGTGCTAAGCCAGGGATAAAGCCCAAACAGGAGATCAGTAATTGCATCCCTCCATTAAAACTGAATTATCCCCCAGCTGCAGCTTCTACTGCTCTTGTCTAGTTGAGTCTTAAAATGCTCACTCTGGGGGCCTCACAAGCTAAACTTCAGCTGCTGTGGCTGAATGTGCTGTACAGAAAAGCAGCAGAGCTCAGTGGACAGGGCCAGAAATCCAGAGGGAATGAGGAGGGACATAACCCATGAGGGACAGCTGTTAGCCCAAAGAGGGGATGGTCCCAGTGTAGCCATGACCATGAAGAGCTGATGTTTTTTGGTTTTTTTCTCTCTTGGTCTTGGTGCTCCTGCAGGAGGGTTGCTGGAATTTAGACCTGTTTTGCTTTCAGTGCCCTGCAGGCTGGGGGGTGAAACCTTGGCCCTGCAGTTCAAATCCTTTGGTAAAGTTGTGGCTGTCCCTTCTTGTATTTCTTCTATTCTCCACTTTTCTGAGACAAGTAATACATGAATTTCCAAGTCTTTCTTTTCACACCAACCCTACTGGTTTCCAGGCCATTTCTCCTCCTTCTTGGACCCTCTCCCTTTCACATCATGCATATCACTGCATGTCATGCATCCCATTCATATGCCCCATTCCAGTGTTAAACCTCACTGATATGGTCCCAGATGTCCTTCCCACATCGTTTTCCTTCACCCTTTGTTTCCAGCTGATATTCCTAACCTCCTCCCTTCCTTTCTTGTTACTTCTGTGCCCTCACTGCTGCTCCTCACTTTGGTTATGAGCAGCATCTGTTATTTTCTTTAGTATTAATGGGGCAGAAACCAGATCTGCTGCTCTCCAGCCTGATATCACCTCCAAGATATCTCCTTTTATCTCCAGTCTTAGGTGACAAACATTATTTACAGCCAGAACAGTGCCTCCCCCTGCATTAATTCCAGTGAGTTTTGCTTCAAATAAGATTTCCCAGGAGGTGCTGGGAAGCGCCTCTGGAACTGTGTCAGTATGAATAGATGCCCGTTCATCCAGGCACACACTGTGCTGTAACAACCATGGACATCTCATTCTGTCTTGAGGGGAAATGTGTCTGCTGCAGCTTGAACTGAGCTTCAGATGGAGCTGAGAAACCATGCACTAATTAGTTAATTGGCTGAAGAACCCTTTATTGTGTTGGATGGATTCAGCTTATAAACTGACCCTAGTTCTGTGGGGGGGAAAAAAATATAAAGCTTTGCAAAGTCATAGACCTTGTTAATCCCAATTTTGCCTTCACTCATCCCGGCATTATATGTGCAAGGGGCTGACTGATGTTACTTTGTACTCAGGAATATTGTTCAAGCATAAAATCAGGAGTGAAGTCTGAATCATATCTCTTCCATGCTCTGCTGTGATTTCAGTTTGCTTTGTTGTGGAAAGACAGAATGAGTCACTGACTCAGAGGCAGCACAAGCATGCTATTTTTTTTTCTTTACACTAGAAAAGCACATGGTTTTTGAGAAAATCAGAGATATCTACACACAACCGAGAGGATTGTGACTGACCTATGCACCTGAGTGCCAGCCCATCCAGACACTGGTCCTGGATGGGAGCACAGTGATCCATCCCCTTTGTGCAGAGCTGCTCCTCCAGGCAAGCACATCTCATCCCTTTCAACTGCATGAAGCTGTGCCAGGGGAGGTTTAGGTTGGATATCAGGGAAAGATTTTTCCCCCAGAGGGTGGCTGGGCACTGGAAAGGGGTCCCCAGGGAGGTGGTCACAGCACCAAACCTGCCAGAGTTCAAAGAATGTTTGGACAGTGCTCTCAGGCACAGAGTGGGATTGTTGGGGTGTCCTGTGCAGAACCAGGAGATGGACTTTATAATCCTTGCAGTCCCTTCCAACTCAGGACAGTCTATGATTTCATGATTTTTCTTGGCTTTACTCCCCTTCCAACACACACATATAGTTCTCATAAAGAACTTTTCAGAGTAACCAAGGCATATTCAAAGTTATTACTGTNTTGGGGTGTCCTGTGCAGAACCAGGAGATGGACTTTATAATCCTTGCAGTCCCTTCCAACTCAGGACAGTCTATGATTTTATGATTTTTCTTGGCTTTACTCCCCTTCCAACACACACATATAGTTCTCGTAAAGAACTTTTCAGAGTAACCAAGGCATATTCAAAGTTATTACTGTTTAGCGCTGAATTTCTGGGTAAAAATAAATAATTCTTGACATATGGGAAGAAAAACTTTGGAGCTGTTCTGGCATTTGGGGTTTTGAGATGTTTTCTGATAGCATGGTGCAGAGTGGAGGGGGGCTTCTGTAGTGTGAAGCAGAATAAAGATCACAATAATGAGGGCATGAAATTAGCTTGGCAGTATGAACTCCATGATACTGCGTAGGATGTTCAATTAGGATGAATTAAATTGTTGCCAAAGTCAGAATGGATATAAGGATTGAGTAGGGTAGGAGAGAGGGAAAAGGTGAGCCTTAAAGATAATGGCTTAGAGAATCTTCTGTACTTAGGGAATAGCTCATTCATCTGAAAATGTGTAAGACAGAATCATGAAAATTACCTAGGAAATAAAATATGTGTATGTATAGTGAGAGTGAGAATCTGAAGTGATGTCAGAGAAATCTCAGCAGAAGAATAAGTGATGATTAGAGCCTCTCTCATTCTGCAGACCTGCCAATGCTGCGTCTTCCAAGAGCACAGCGATAATTTACACCATTGAAAAATATAAAGGACCAGATTTCTTCTGTGTGTAATGCCAGGAAGGGTCAAACATGCCTAGGTATGAAAGCTCAGTCTCTGTGGCTCTGTACACAAAATGTCTGTAGGATTTAATCAGAGCATAGGAGTGAGCTCATTATGTCTCATTTTATTTATGGCAAATTTCAGAGCCATTCAAGCGGCGCTCTGAGTTTTTGTGAAGAGTAAAAAAGCAACGATTTACCCAGAATGTTCTTCTGTTCAGTAGGAGTCTGATTTTTGAAGGCACAGTCTTTCAAGAGTGACAAACATTGAGCACCTTCCAACAACTGAGGTTCCAAAAGAAAGATCCCACATTGCAAATCCCAGCCATCCGTCTTTTCCCATGTCTTCAGATGTAAAACACAGAGAAGTGCTTGAAAAGCTTTACAAGAAGTGCTTAGGCACCTGATTCCCACAGAAACACATTTGATGTTGAGTGCCACTCCCCTTCTGCATTTGCCCACTTTATCCTTCCTAAATAGATTATAATGAGTGATTTTAATATTCCAATCATGCAAATCTTCCCCCAAGATTTCAATAATGCCAGTGAAGTCTGATGTATACTCATAAATGAGCTCCTCCAATTCCAGTTCTTGTTTATTACTCAGGCTCCCAGCATTAGAGTATAGGCAATTAAAGAATTTCTTCCCTTCACGTCCCTTGGTGCCTTGATTAATTTTGTTCTTGACATCTTAATTTCGAGCTAAATGAATGCTCATTCATTCCTCCCTCTCTGCCTTCCATCTTTCCCAGTTTAACACTCTCCTGACTACTCAGCCTGACACCTCGAAGACTCTCCTGTGAACATGTAGAGTGTTGGAACACAGTGGCTTTGTCTTCTCACCAAATAGGTGATTGTGTTTCTTGCAGGACAAATATCTGCCTCACTCTACTTAAAACTAGAGGTCTTTCATTTCCAGAGGGTTTTGCCTTCCTCTCTATGTTGGAAATAAGACTTCTGGATGGAATATCCATCTGTAGTATCCAGGAACTCTTCAGCCACCTTCAATCTTTCATATAAATCATAAAGACTGTCCATCACCATTGTACACAGGTTCACCCTTGCTCTAATAACCGTGATGAGTTTTGGAAGAAAATGTCAAATGGCTTCTTTTTCTCTGGGAAATTTAATTGTATTTTGAACACAGTGTCTTTGCCACAGTTGATGGGATTCCTGTGGCCAGATGTAGACATGTAAGAGGTAAAATTCACCACTTTTACCTTTATAGTCAGAAGAGAGAAATAAGGCTTTCTGGGGAGAAATTGGTCTGAACTAGTGCACATGAATCATGCCTGGGAATGTCCATTGCTCTCTGTGGACTAGGAAAAATACTCATGATGTAGTTTTCTGTAATTGAGACCCGTAAAGCATTCCTGGGGTCATTTCTACCCCATGGCACAGCACCACAAACAGCATGTCAGGCTCTTGTACTTTGGACTCTCTGCTCTGTGTGGAGGTTTGTGGATGTGCATTTAGAGAGTGTATTGTCAGGAGCCATACAGAATCATGGTCAGAGGCAGCCTGTTCTCTAGGGAAACTGTAATCTAAATGAAATCTTATATTCCTGTCCCTCTCCTGGCCTGGCATAATGCAGGGTAACTTTAAAAACATTTAAACCCCTCTTCAGGTTTTTTTATTTTTTTGCAGATCCTGACTGTTTCTCTGCCTGAGCATTTGAGATACTGAAAATCTGATGATATACCATAAGAACATGCTGAGTTCAAAATAGATTATGTTCCACAGCTGGCATGTAACAGCTTCACCTGTGTCCTTATGCCAAATAAAGTCATGATGCTCCTGCAGCATCTCCAAGCCAGGCACGTGGAGTAAAATTGGTAAAAAACCTGTGGGGAGGTGTAGGTGCTGCCTTGGGAGCTAATAACCATGCAGAGTGCTGGATGGTGGAATGACTGCCCTACACAGAGAAGGAGCAGCCCCAGCAGCTCCATGGAGAGGAGGATCAGTGTGGGATGTGCCCTCAGTACTTCCTGCCTGTCCTGTGGGGTCTGCTCAGATCTGGAACAACCAGGTTCAGCATCCACTGTGTGTGAGAGGCAGAGAAGACTCATGTGAGCTCCTGGTGTCCTACTGAAAGCTGTGCCCTGGGAGAGACACAGCAGGTTAAGTTGCCATCCTGGGGCTGTGATTTACTTTGATTTAATTTTATTTACTGTGATTTTACTTTGATTTAATTTGTGCAAATGCTGATTGGAAGTGCCCAGAAGGTCTGCAGGCATAGCTTGGCTGAAAGGACACACAGGTCGCTGCCCAGCATCACTGAAGGGCTGGGTTTGGAAGGAGATCATCTAACCCAACCTTCCTGCTAAGGCAGGTACATCTACATCTGTGGTTCTTTGGAAACAGCCCCTTTTTCCATCTGGATTTCTTTTAGATGAGATTTGAAGATTTTTTTTTCAAGTTCTTTGGGGCAGAGCAGCTGTCCCTGCAACCACCTCTACAGAATTACAGCTGGTAGAAGCAGAGGTTTTAAACTGTTTCAGCTGTGGAAATACAACATCTCCATAATCATTTGCTCTTTTGACTTAACCTTTTCTATTTGACCCTAATCTAATGCTCAAACATCCATAGGTGAAGTTCAGACTGGAACCTGTCATTTTTGCTCCAGGAAGCACAGGCTTGCAGATGACTGGAGACTGAAGCCAAGCTCAGATCATGGTGTTTCTTGCTCATTTTCCTGGAGATGTTGAGCTTGGTTCAGTGAGGGATTAATGTCCTTTAGCTTTCAGTGCAGGCCTTACTCTGCAGGTTAACATGTTTGAACCTCAGAGTCTCCATGGACATGGTCCTGTGCAAGTTCTGATTGTAAATTCCCAATGTAATCTATGCAAATGTGTCTGAGCATGGTCTAATGATGGTTTTGGTGGTCTGGGGTATTCTCCAGCAACACTCTGAGGGTGAACACCTCCTCTAAATCCCAGCTGCATCTCTCAGTCTCACTTGGTCACCTCTGATTCCCAGTCACTTTTCAAATGTCACTTCATATCCATGCTTTGTGGCTAAATTAAGATTCAACAATTACCTAGAAGAGTAGCTCTTTTTTTAGCTGTATTTTTTTGCAAAAAGGATAGTGGAATTTTTTCCTGTTCCTTCTGTGTCTTGTTCCTCTTGCCTGTGTGGGGCTCATTAGAGCGTCGATGTGCTGAGATCTCACTCAGGGTCTGATCCTGGCTGGATCTATAAAGCATGAAGTTTTTAGCAGGCTCTGTTAGATCTGCATCTGTGTTCAGGGAAGAAAAACCTCCTGGGAGAGAGCACACAGCAGTTCTGCAACTGCTGA
>VZTT01027403.1:3436-14921 GCA_013400855.1 Buphagus erythrorhynchus | reverse complement strand
AGCAGATAGCAATCCCTTCATTTCCCCACCCTCCCTTTCTGCTTGGAAGCCTATTTACAAACACACAGTCAAAATCCTGTTCTGAAATGGGTGATTGTGTTCATTGTTCCAGAACACATAATAGCAGAGGCAAACAGGAATGCTGAGGCAGTAATAGCTTAAGTTGTTCAAACAGGAGGAACAGGGAAAGCAGCAAATAATTGTAACAACCTGAAGGCTGCACAGTCCCTGAAATCACCAAATCTTTCACTCTGAGTCTTCCATACTTGTTGAGCTACTGTAATGTCTTGGCTATGTCATCAGGATCTGAGATTTAGCCACAATTCCTAATAACTGGTCTAGATGCTCCTAAATTCTGAACCAGAATTCATCAAATACTGGTTTTATGGTGACTGAATTGAGTTTTCTGGGGCCACAGACTTCTAAAATCAGAGTTCCCTCCATGTGTACAGTGGTCAGCCAGAGTCATCTCTTGGGTTCCTTTTGGGAAAGAACATCCAAGGCTTGGTGAAGTGGCTCCAGGGAACAGGTATTTACTACATAAATATCTGTCCTGTGACAAGCCAGGACAGGGTGTGAAGACAAGGCAGAATGGGCAAAATACCATTTCTTGAAGGGCTTGAAAGGAGCAGAGTTATCACAGGATGAGACAGGAAAAGAAATAAATCTTCAGCTCACTGCTAAGACACAAATGGATGATGATACCCCATGCCCCCAGGAGTCCCTGGGCTGGAAGTCAAACCTCAGTACAATCTGTAGAGGACAAAAATTTGGCCCAATCTGCTCAACACAACCATCCATAGCCCTTTATTGTTTTGTCCAGCCTGGTTCCCAGGAGAGCACAATCTCCCACAGGTCCTCCCCACTCCAGACCTGTCAGGATAATTCAAGTGCCTCCAAGACATCTCAAGTGATGTCAGAGGCACCTTTCTTTTTTTTCTTCATCCTTTTTCCTCCTCATTTTGTTATCCCCATATCAGTGGGATAAGCTCAGGTCTCTCAGAACTACCTGGTCAAACCCATTTTCAGGTGTTTTGGCTTCCTGGAGTTATTCAGAGTTTCCTGCACAAAGGAAAACCATCAGGATATGAATTTTGTGCTGACCTGTCTGCCAGCAGAGCAATTAAAACCAGAATTGTGAAAGAGCAATATTATTTTAAAAACACAGCACAACCTCTGATATGAAACAGCACCAAGAATGGACTTGTCAAACACTATTAGTTTTCCATTTTATTTTTCAATAAAAGAGGGAAAGAAAAAGTGTTTACAAGCAAGGCAGTCTGTTCTAAAGTCAAAATACTCTCTCTGATTATACTCAGGGACCAAGCAATTAACAATGATCAAAGAGGGTAATTGTCATTAAAAAGTTAATAGGGATAAAAATATCACTATATTAATTTTTTTGGCCTTTTGTTCCCCTCCAGAAATTAAACCATAATTTGTCAGCATTTGAAAATATAATCCTCATCATTGATTGCCTTTCTTTGGGGGCAGAAACAAAAAAATAAAAAGAATTAAAAAAAAAAAGATGTAATAAGGAAACTTCTTCAATTAATCCAATTTTTGCCAAAACATACCTTATTGGGTCAGATTTACAGATTGCACAAGGTGGTTAGTTCAATTACAGCAGGGAAAGAGTAATTCTGAGAACTAATTAAATATGCTGGTATGCAGATGGTTAATTGGATTAATAATTACCTTGCATATGTAAAAAGAGGTTTTATGTTTGCACAGGCAATTTTTTATCAGGAGTCTCCTGGGATAAAAAAAAAATCATGCTAATAAATGATTGTTTCAAATAGTAAAATGATTTTGCTTTGGTTTTGACTCAACTTTAGAGGAAAAAGCTTTCTGCTCCCATCAGAAGATAATTTAAATAAAAAAAAAGATTTCACTTCCTTTTTTTTTCTGAACACTCACCTAGAGCCACTCTAGGGAAGAGAGAAAAGCAAAGCATGTTGTAATCTGCAGAAATCAGAAGACAATGGAAAAATCTGTTTTTAAGCATTTTTGGGGGGTGGGAACAAATTGCCATGGCAACTCTCTAAACGGATATGTCTTCAAGGAAATCATGCTGTTCTCTTGAAAAGTGAGATGCATAATACAGTGAGCACTTGAAAGTTATCTTTGGAAGGCATGTGTACAGGAAAATCAGAAATATTTTATAAATTCAAACTTATGAAACATTCATGCTGATTCACTAATGTTTCACACGGCAATTATTCCACCCAAAGGCAGGAGCTGAATAACCTTGCCATGTATATGTGCATTTTTAAAAGTGTTTTGTGGCTGGGCTGATCTGATCTCTCAGCACCTTCCCTCTGCTTTGCAAGCATCAGAGTTCTTTGCCATCAATGTATAAGTTGCTGCTAGCTCAGATGGTGGTTAAATCAGAGCCTGAAATGTTTAACCCATTTCTTAAACCTTTTCTTTTCCTGACAGGCTGTGTCAGTCAACATTTCCTTACAAGCAGCATCAGTGACATCAGTGTGCTGCAGAGTGGGATGAGCAGGGAGGATTTGACCTAATAACTTTTCTTGGAAAAGCTGTTCCTCCTGTTTTAAACCAGACAGATGTTTTGGGGCATCTGGTCACACTCAAAATTATATTTTGCTCCCAGAATTGAAGGATTCTCATCCTGGCAGAACAACTTAAGAGTCTTATCTCAAGATTGGGGCTAAATTATCTTCAAGGTGCCTTCCAACCCTAACTGTTCTATGATTCCCTGTCCCTATTCAAAACAAGAGGAGGATTTTCTTTGCCATGGGTTATTTAGTTCCTAAGCTTCTGGCCTGAAGCAGTAATAAAATAAATAAGACAGTAACTAATACTGTTAGTGAAAAAGCAAATCATGGCATTTATTTGCATCCTTGAGATGGAGCTGCCTTCCTGCTCCTTGGCTCCTTCTAACAACTTCTGAGCTTTTCTTCCACAAGGATGAACCATTTCAATTAATGCAACTCAAACGACTTGCTTTATAGAAACCAGATAGAATAACAAAATATGTCCTGACTGAAACCAAAATCAGCATCTTGCCCACAGCCACGTGCACCAGTTTTAGTGAGGTAATTTCAAAATGTCACCTCAGACTCACACTTTACATAGAGGAGCTCTCAGGGTGGCCTCATTGCCAGGTCTGGACGCTTAAATTTGAGGTGTCAGAACAACTGTCAGGTCTAAAAGGCAGCAAATGGATGGAACAATTCACTAATGTGTCCCTGAGGGTCTTCTCCACATGTCACTCTCCTGTGCTTGAGGGAGCTGAGGCAGAGGCCACCGTGCCAAGTCAGGGCAATTAGTTGTGATTTCAAACACGAGGAGCAGATTGTGAACAGCTCCCTGATTTTCTCTCCCACGTGTCTCTGCCTGGTATCCTTGAGTGACTCAGTTGTCTGTTCAGCAGTTGTTCCTGGAAGGAGAATGATCAGGGCAGCCAGAAGAAGGAATCCCATTTGGCAGGTGGATCACTTGGTGGGGATGGCTGGGACTGAGAGGGCTGGCTGCAGAACAGGGACACAGCTCATCTTGGCTAAGCTCTCTCATGATATTTTCTTTTTTTTTATTCTTGAGAAGCAAGTAAATATTTTGACAATTTCTAGCACAAGCTGGCCCTCAGGAGACATCAAAGTAGGGAAAAATTACTGCTGATGACTGACAAAAAGGCCAGAATACCTATCAGGGGTAATAATTGCTGTATCTGAGGAATGCCTAAAGCCAGATCCAGAATTCACAGCTTGAACAAGGGCTCAAAAAGGAATCTGGTTTGAAAACCCATCATCCAATTCTGTGGAATACCCTTGTGGTCAGTTTGGGTCACCTGCCCCAGCTATGCTCCCTCCCAGTTTCTCTTGTGAACCTGGCAGAGTGTGAGATGGGGAAAAAAATGTCCTTGACATAGGGTAAACATAACTTAGCAAAAACCCAAACCATCAGTATGTCATCAACACCATTCCCATCCTGAACCCAAAACACAGCACTGGAACAGCTGCTGACAAGAAATTAACTCTACCTGAGCTGAAAACAGGACAGTGATGTTAAAAGTCCTCTTCCACCCCAAACTATTCTGTTATTCTATGACTTTTCATATGGCTGGGGGAAGCTAAGGTTGTTGCTGAAAGCTGTGGAAGAGCAAAGCCAGGCCTAGGGCAGGGCAGCCTCCTGCTGCTCCTCCTGCTGTGTCAGGACAATGCTTTCTAGGCAGATTTCATTTGCTGTGCTCATGCTCTGTGCTGGCCAGGAGCTGTGCAGCTGATCTGGCACAGCCTGCTCCCAGCAGGGCCTGTCACCTCCTGTCACCCCTCTCAGGTGGGGCTGTCCAAGGCTGAAGTGCCCCTACCTGCAGGGGTGGCCATGTGCTGTGACCCCACAGCATGGCTGAGGTCCCTCCAGCCATGGAGAGCCACTCTCTGAATGTGTGTGAGCAGCAAAAAACACCCTGGGTGAGGGGGGGAGATGCTCTGAGTGCTCTGGACCATTCAGATGGACTTTGGTTTCCTTTTACTGGTCCCAGGTGACACCTCCATCAAGGTTAATGCTTTCAGAGCTTCTTCCAGCAAGAGGGTATCAGCTCCAAGGGGCAACCTTCAGGTGGGTTTACATAAGGGTCTCACCTCACTCATGTTTAATGGGAAAGAAATCAGCTGGATTCAGACAGTTTGCCCTATCCATGAGATTTTTTTTTTTTAATTACAGCATTTCAAAGATGAAAAGCTCATTTGTACCTGCACACAGTTTTCCTTGACAAAAACATGGCTTTTGTGTACATGCTAAAGGAGTGTTAAAAATATTCCCCAGGAAGTCCTCTTACATGTATTTTAGGAGTTTTCTAGGTTAGCAAGGACAGGGCAAATCTGTGTCAGTAATCCTGGCAGAGGCAAGGCAGAGATAAAGGTGTTAAATGGCCAGAGAAATTGTATAATTCAGTGGCATTTCTTCTGATAAAGGAGTGTTTAATCTGACAGCCACAGGAACTGGGGTGTGACATGAGCATGAGGCCAGGAAATGTAAAATGAAGTAATCACCCTGAAGAAGGAAATACTTTGAATAACACATGGTGCTGGAAATCTTCAGTGCAGCATCAGATTCTGTTGTTCAGTGCCTCGTCCCAGCCATTTGTCATTAATTTAAATATTATTGAGAGAATTTAGGGCAAAAAATGTTTCAACAGTGCTTGCAGCAGCATGAATGTTCTTGCTAGAGAATCTCACCATCAGCCTCAAGAGTTACAGAATTTGATGTGACACATTTTTAACAGGGATTATTTTAAAATGATGGGAGAGGAAAGTTGAGGGGAGGTGAAAGGTTTTCTGTAGGTCAATATCATGAATGGGATCAAAGCAGACCAAGGGTTTTTTAAAAAGTGCCCTGGTTTAAAATGAGTCACTGGAGGGAGGACTCTGAGACAGTCAAAGGAAAGACAGTATCTTGTAATGTGGGGAGAGGGGATTTTGACCCTACTTGATACTTGAAAATAAATTATTTTGCAACAAATAAAAGCAAGGCAAGGTCATATGTGCAAGACTCAAAACCCAGGTGCTTTAAGTTTAATTTCTGAAAATGCATCTGGAATAACTAAACAGCATCCTCCAGTTGTCCCACTGAAAGTGTCCCAAGGGCAACCTTTAGCACAAATAAGAGGAGGTTTGATAAGCAGGACATCATATTAGCATTAGTGTATCTTTATCCTTATTACACAAGGACCAAGTTGAAGCAGAGAGAAGAACATAGTAAATAAAAATAATAAAGACAGGGTGATGCTCCCTTTTGAGCTGGATTTCTTTTATCTAACATTAGCCATCTGAAAATGAGGCATCTGGCTTAGTGCAGACATCTGGACTCTCTCAACAGTCAGTAGAGAGAAGCAGCTCCAGAGGTGATCCATCATAGCTCTTTACAGAGCAGGAATTGCCCTGGGAAGCTCCACCAGCTGCAGAAGGAACCTGGATAACAAGTTTAGCATGGAGACCCAGCAGGATCCAGCCAAGAAAAGTCCCATCCTTGCTTGCTGTGACTAATAGAGGTCATGGGTGATATTGTTCCACTGCATGATCTGCCAAAAGCTGAAATAATGTGATTATTGTTGATCACAGACAAGGTGAGAGAGTAATTACAGAATAGGTGAAGGTCAGAAAGGTGATTTCAATGGCTCTACTCACACTAAGGATGATCCCACCTTTCCAATCCTCAGTAAGTTTCCCAATCCTCAATAAGCTTCTCAATGTCCTAGGAGGGCCAGAACTCCCACATCTGGTGCCTAAACCCCAACATCTGGGTCCTGAGCTGAACTCCCTGTCCTTACAGGACACTGAAAACCTCAGGAAACTCTTCATCCCTACTATGCAGAGGAAGGAAGGATTTCAGGAAGGATTCCAGGAAGGAAGGATTCCAGGATTCCAGGAAGGATTCCAGGATTCCAGGAAGGAAGGATTCCATGAAGGATTCTAGGAAGTATTCCAGGAAGGAAGGAAGGATTCCAGGAAGGAAGGAAGGAAGAAAGGAGTGACAAAAGTGCCTCCCTTGCCCTGGGGATGCAGGGCAAATGCAAAGCCCCTTGCAAGGGAAGTCTGTCCCTGTGCTGGTTTTGTATTAATTTGTTTTTTGGTAAGGAAAGAAAAGAACCAGTTGTCAATTTTCAAACTGGCAAACTAAAACCGCTACACTAAATTCGTGTTTCCACCCAGTTTCAAACTACATCCACAACACTCCCTAAAGTCATCAGGCCTTGGATTAAGGCCTTCATCCTCAGAAATTTCTCCTCCCTCCAGCTGACCACACTTATCCTGGTTTCCAAGTGAGACAGATTACAATGACTTTTTAATATTTTTTTTTTCCATGGACAGGTGCAAGGGTGTCCCTCCAGGAGAAAATATGTTTCTCTCTATGCCCCATTTAGACTCTAAACTTGCCAAGCTATTTAAAAATAAGCAGAGGAAAAGAAATAAATAAAATAAATGCAGAGGTAGACTTTATACCCCTGATCTCAGCTATTTTTCCTTGCAGAAGACCATCTTTGAGTACCACGTTACTGAACCTCCCTGTTTAATGACCCTTCTAATGCACTGCTATCAGGTAGTGCCATCTGTATTCGGGCAAATGTGCTCACTCGTCTGTTTACTCAGCATAAATTATCTTTATTTAAAGTTTAATGGAAGTTACATCTATTTGGACATCTGTACTTAACTGATTACTGGCCACGTTCGGCCGCCTGGTGGTTCTGCACGAACTTGCCAGCTGCTCTGGAATGATAAGANGAGCCTGACATATGTTAAGAGCCAGCAACAACCACAGTAAGGGTGTACAATTTTTTTTTATTTTTTTTTTTTTACTATTTCTGAGCTGGCAGTTAATAGCAGCAAAAAGAAATCCACCCACTCCCCCCAGCTGCCTCCTCCACCCCCATGCGTGTCTCTGCTGTCAATCCAAACCTTTTCAGAAGCACATAAAAAAAAAATAAAAATATTCCCCCCCGCCTTAGGAGTGAGAGGAGCTCTTTGTACACAGCATTAAATCCACGTGCAGTTTGTTACCTGCTCCATGCAGTGAGACACTCCTGGCCCTGGAAGCCAGAGCCCATCTCGGTTCATCAGCATCCGCAGCTGATTTGGAAAGTTGCTGCCATCTATAGATAGGTATGAGGATTTGCTGGTGGGTAGGGAAAAAGGCTGAGACATCAACAGGATTTGGGGAAAAGAATCACGGGATCACAGAACAATTAAGGCTGGGAAAGACCTCTGAAATCATCGAGTCCAGCCAGCAATGCTGCCAGGTCCAGCACTAAACCAGTGCTGAGCTGCACAAACACAATCCTGGACCTCTGCTTCTCATATCTTCTTGTCCCCTGTGCCTTTCCTCCCCATACCTGCTGTTTGCCACACTGCCAGCTGAACTGTGGCCTCAAATGTACAGCTTACCTGAAAAGACCATGGCCTGGAAATGCTGGTGTTTAGATGATTAAAAGCTTGTTTGTGAATGCAGATGTTAACCTGCAGATGTCAGCTGCTGCAGTGGATCTACACTGGTTAATATTTTTTTGCAGGTAGCTATGACTATTGTGAAACACCAATTAATGTGGCCTTTGTGATCCCCAAAATGCTGACTGCAGTTAGATCTCTGTGGTAGGAAGAGTGTTGTAGACCNTCCCATCCCATCCCATCCCACGGACTTGGGGTTGATAAAATAGTGCAGATTTCCCTAAATTCAGCTCCCTGCACAGAGGGAGGAGATATCATTATTCTTTGGGGTGTTCCAATCCTCATATGCCATACTCTACTGAGTACCAAAAAAAACCCCAGTTTATAAAAAGCTTCTTTACTTTTCCTCTGAGTTTTCAGGGTTACTTTAATCCTTTCATACTTAACTCATTTCTCTCAGGATGAGGTGATTAATTTCCACCTAAACCCTTTGGTGCAAATTCAGCTCTGGAGAAAGCACCTGTCAGCTCCAATTTTTTGTGGCTATCTACTCACCTTCATGATTGGATTTTATTTAGACCTCAAAGAGGGTCCTGCTTAAATGATGGTCCATGGAGCTCCCTGGAAGCAGAACTGGATTTCTGAATATATACTCCTAAAATCCCATTGTAAAACTTCATAATTAATCAAAGCTGATAGAGTCTCAGTGAAAACTAACAGCAATCTACTCTCAAAAATCAGGAGAGTCATATGTATAGTTGGAGTGTGTTCAAAGAGTTTAATATCAGGTACCCATTTCTGGAAATCTTAGTGGAGTGGAAAACACACAAAACCAGCCTGTGCCTGGTGGAAGCAAAGAGGCCAATGGTTTTTAGTTGTAGGGTAAAAAGGCTTGTGCTCCTGAGGTCAAACCAAACTGTACCTCGTGGCCTCTGACCTGTAGGATGTGGGCTGTGACTGAAGAAACACCAGGTGTGGCCTTTGGAGCTTCTGAAAAGATGGGATGGAGCATCATGGATTGATGGAAGAGGTGTCATTGGGTTTTTCTCAGGGCTCAAGGGCTCTTCCCCTCCTGTGTAACCCCATGTGGAGAGGGGGGACTTGGGACAATTTCCATCACACGTCTCCAAAAATCCTCCTCCTTGGCTCCCACAGGGAAGTCATGGATATGCCTCATCCACAGCAGCATAAAGGCTCTGGTCTGAGACAGAAAAGATCAGAAAAATTCTTCTTCTGTGTCTGAAATGGAAGAATGAAATTTGTCACTAGAGCCTCTTAGTCCATCACTTCCCATTGCAGCTGCCTTTGTCTTCTTTAGCCTTTCTGGTGTGAGACAAATACGGATGATGTGTGGTGGCTCCTCTCCTGCTGCTGACACAGAGAATTTCTTTTATTTACTGTCATGATTACATTGCCATATGTTGTGTTTTCACCACATGGCTCCGTGTAGTGATAGATATGTTTGCAACCTGAGGGCTGGATGCCTGTAAATGGACCTTTTTATTCCATGTTTGTGTATGGAAGTCTGATGTCTCTGTTCTTATTTTTCATCACCACAGCAGAGCTGGTGCAATGCAAGCAAAGCCAGCCTGGCTGCACACAAAAATATAAAACAAACCTAGAAAATAGGGGAGGTGGGGGGTGTGGGTGGTGAGATCTGCAGTTTCTAGAAGGAATAGAAAATTCTTTGGTCTACATATTTCAGAGCACTTGAAGTTCTGTGCATTTGTTGGTGGCAATTTCAGGTCCTGTGCTTTGCATGGGCTGGACTGGTTAATTGTTGGCATCATGTTCTTGAGTGCTGCTCTGTTGGCAGCAATTCTTCTGCATTACAGCAGGAGGAATTAGATGTAAACCAAGCTGTTAGTGCTTCTTTCCCCTAAACTAAACACAGGGGATTAAATTAACTGTAGCCCTAAACTCCAAACAACTTATACCTCTGCTTTGGTTTTAGTGTTTTAGTTGACATGACAGCTCATTCTTAAGGAGTTTGAATGAAGAACTTTTTGTCTCTCTAAATTTAACATTTGCTTATTTTAAAAATTAATTAAACAGTGATCTCTTCCCCCAGCACTACATCACACAGAGCTTAGAGGCTCAAGGAGAAAAACCTTACAGTTTGGAGCTACTATGAAACCACTCTACAAATAAATCTGCACTTTAAGCCAAGGGTATTTGCCAGGGAGAAGATATTTTTTGCTGTCACAGAAAATAATTTATTATTCTTAATGTATTCAAAAATTAAGAGCTCCTAAGTTACATCAATAGCTTAAAAGTTACGATACTTTTTCCCATTTTAAGTGTTATTATGCTTTTATTGACCTCTTCTTTTTGCTTCTAACGCTCCTGCTCTTTCACTTCTTTTTTCTAGCTATGAACTTGTCTATTATAAAAAGTAGCCCAAGTCTCTCACATGCTCAGCTGTCTCCAGGGGACCTGGAGATTCAAGAAAACCCCTTAAAAACAAGTTGAAAAAAAAAAATCTCAATTTTACATTTGCATTTTGCAATATGTTTGCATACAAAAGCCTGAGATCACAAGCACTGAACTGGGTAGGTCATTTTTTTTTCACACAGATTTATCAATCTGAGTGCAGATGTCTCAAGAGCACTTGGAAAAAAACACCTTAAGGACTAAACTGACATTACAGTATGTGGAATTTGGGAGTTAATGAAAGTTTACAAAACATTTTGAGATCTTGAGAGGTGTGCCACATCTAGCCAAAAGGTATTATTATTGTGTCACATGCAGAGCAACTAAACATTCCTGTAAAACACAGAATACACAACAACAGAGAAAGAAAAGCACCAGATCACTGACAGCGCAACAAATACTGAATTTGTTGACAATAAAAGATGGGGGGGAGGAAGATTAGAAACACTTAAAAATGTCTAAATCATGAAAAGCACTAATTTATTGCTGGTAGCCTCTTTGAGAAGGAATGTTGCCAAACAAACCAACAGCAGAATAAATCATGTGGAGCACAACTCCTTGGGAGATGGCAGGTGCTCACAGAGCTACAAACACACTGAATAAAAACAAACCCTTGGCTGACTACCCATTAGATTTTTTGAAGATTACAAAAGCAACTACCTGGCCCGGAATGTTAACTTGATAAGGAGTCTTTATGTGGTTTGCCTGTCATATAAATAATGGATTGTTTCCCTTTACGTGGCTTTTTTTTGGTTTATTAGCAGCTTCCATTAGACAACAGCTTTATTCCCAGGGATCTGCAGGGATTTGCCTTCAATAACAGCACAGCTTTCATTTTTTTCCCTTTTAAATTAGATTTTGATCCTGGTTCACTTTCTTCTGGCAGCACACAGGAGACAGGATCTGTCCCTGTGGGAACAAACCTGTCTCCCATGGGAAGATCACCTCACAGCTCTCAGCTCTGCCCTGATTTAGCAACTCAGGGAGCAAATAAAGCTGCAAAGTCACCAGCCCCAAGCAAACTGCAAGTGATGGGAGGTGGGCAGGGAAGTTACCTGTACAGAATTGGTAGGATGAAGTATTTCCATATGAGCAAAGGCTTTCTGTTCATATTCCTTTTCCTGGTTTGATCACACCTAAAC